>QFEF01003314.1:0-19697 GCA_003316035.1 Neoboletus subvelutipes | reverse complement strand
ATGTAAGCGAATGAATATGAACATATAAGGAGGGTGGTACAAGTCCGGAAGTCCAGAGTTGCATCTTGGGTGAGAACGCACCAGAGTTTGTGTGTAGAGACAAGGAGTTATGAATGGAGTACCGGAGTTGGATGGGATATGACAGGCATAGAGCCTATTTCCTCAGACCATGCCCCAGCAGCTAAGAAGTTCTCACAGGACATGCAGGAAATGTTAGAAGCAGTACAAAAAAATATGAAACAAGCACAAGAGTGAATGAAGCTCAATGCAGATAAACACCATTCAGCCTCACCTGGCTATGAAGTAGGTCGGCGAGTCTGGCTCAGTACAGAAAATCTACACTTGATGCATGCCAGTTGCAAGCTGTCAGAGAGATGGCTTGGACCTTATGTAATCATGGAGTTAACAGGCCCTAACACTATTAAATTTAAATTACTAAAAACAATGCAGATTCATCCTATTGTAAATATCTCTCAGATCAAGCTATACAAGAAACATCTAGATGGGCTGTCCTCTAACCAGCTGGGGCCAATTACAGTCACCAAAGACCAAGATAATGAATGAGAGGTTGAGTACCTTGTTGAATCCCACATGAAAAACAGAAAACTTGAGTATTTAGTCCACTAGAGGAGTTATGACAACACAGATTGTACCTAGGAACCAGTAACAAATCTTGCGAATGCTAAAGAAGCTATTCATGACTTTCACAACACCCACCCTTCCACACCTAGAGTGATCAGAATCCCACCCAATATCTTTCTCCTTGAGTTCAGAAAAATACCATCTCTGTTGATAGAGATAAAAGAAAACCAAACTCCTTTCAATTGCCTGGAAGTCAATTTATAAGGAGGGGGTAGTGTTATGGTCCCAAGTCCACAAGAGACCCCTACAGGGACTTAGTCATTTCTTTTTCTTTTTTTCAATCTTATCTTATCACATCATGTGATGTCACATGACCACTAGACTGAAGCTAGTTCACTTTCAGCTGGTTCACTCACACTCATGGATGCAATTCTCACTCATGAGTCTAGACTTGAAGTCAAGAACTCTTTTGTATCTTAATTTATCCATAAAAGGTTAGATTACTCTCATGATCATCTCCATCCCTTCACTTCTTTTCATTTCTGCTTTGCTTCTCTTCCATTCTGCTACAGCATGCTGTGTCCTCATTCCTTTAATTACTACACTTCATGTCTAGTGCATGTATTTAATCACTGTCTCTACATCAGTAGATCCAATACAAACATGTACAAGTAGTAGAAACATATATAAGCCCAGAGACTATGATAGATATTCCCCAGTCTAGTTCTCTTGGGAGTTTACCAAAGCTCAAAGGAGATCCACTCAGTTAGTTAGTTACTATTCTCCTAGTCTAAGTGTTTGAAGTGACTACCTGGAGCACAGCTCTTTTGGATTATTTCACAAATACTCCCATGAGTACAAATGGGGTAACAACTATCCATGCAATCATGAATTCAAACCTCAGCAAAGTCCATAGCAGTCCAGGCTCACTTCATTGTGAGCACATTGGACAGTTCACAGCATCCAACACATTGGCCCCTGGAAAACAGGTATGTATTTCATCCTACCTCCATGAGAATGAGTGAATGATTTAGCAGAATTATCATCACTATGAGCTGCAAATCTAGTTGCTTCAAGCTGTCAATGCACAGTTGCAAGCCAAGAATCAGGTATTGACCACTGCCAAGGCTAGCTATGAGTGAGTTCCCTTTTTTTACCACATATATTCTGCTCATAAAATGGGCCCATAAGTTCCTGGGATGCATTCAAACAACTTACCAGTGCACTCCAACTTTCTTCAGATCCCACAATAATGGCACCAAATCAGATCAGTGTCTCAAATACTAGATATTCACCAGTTTTAGCCCCTGCTCCATCTCTGGCTTTGAGTGAAAGCAACTTCCCCAGTGTCCAGTTCTGGACTCAAGACATATTCAAGAAATGAGAGAAGCTTGAAAGTACAAAGTGGCAAGGGGCACCATGAAAGTGAGATAACCTGTCAACATTACTTCCTTGGCTTGAGGACTAGCATGGGAATATTCTCAACAAGAAGACTGGATAGCAGCCATTCTTAGGAAGATATGTGGTATTTGGCATAGATTCAAACAACAAGGCATTGCACTGTCAATATGGGGGGCTTCCACAGACAAGATGAAGACAGTGTTCTATGTGGAAGTAGCCCTTGCATTCCCACAGCTGTATCTGTATACTAACAATTGGCAAGTGGATGCTGTGGTGACCACTAGATATTCATTGTGGATGAAAATGTACCTGAAGAACCCCAAAAACTCTGAAAAGCAGACAAATTGGAAGGGTGTTCAACAGAGCCAGACTTTAAATGCCTCAAAACAGATTCTAGTCCAGCAGAGAATATCAAGGATATAACAGATGCAAGTTCAGCATCACTGGAAGCAATTGAATCAGTCATGCCAATTGAGTCAGTCACACCAGTCATATCAGTCATGCCAGTTGAATTGGCAGTCACACCAGCCATGTCAGTCATGCCAGTCGAGTTGGCAGTTACACTGGTCATGTCAGTCACACCAGCCATGTCAGTCACATCTCAGTCATGTCAGTCAGGTCAGCTACATCAGATCCATCCACCTTGGAAGAGATACCTATCATCAAAAATCCATTGTGAGTCAGATAGTGTTTCATTGAGTAAAATATAGTAATATGTTACATGCTATGTGTTGATTAGGACAAGCTTGTGGAAGGGTAAGCAGGTGTGAAACTTTGTAGCACCTCAAGTGGAGCAAATGCAACCTCCAACTACCACTTCTGTCTCAACAGTACCAACAGTAGAATGTCAATGATATCACCTGCAACTAATGCAATGGCCACACTGCCAGCAGTCAAAGCAGAACCCACACCACTAATTGCAGGGACATTGATAGTACCAGTGTTATGACTATGGCTGAGGAGACCTAGTCTTGAAACCTGAATGGCTCCAGCCTCCATAGGGTATGAGTCTGGTAAGTTATTGTATGTCATTGAGGTTATGGAAGGGGGTCACATGTACCCACACAAGAGGGGGTCAAGGAGGACTAAGGTGAGGACAAGCATAGCATAAGCTAGCAAGATCATAGGATGGTGTATTTGAGGAGTAATCCTGGTGTTACAAGGAGGAGCACAAAGGAACACTAGGCTGAAGCCCAGGTATTGTACAAGGTGGATCAGGTCAGGGCCAGGTAGGTTCAAGTTAAGGAGAAACATAGGAGCACAAGAATGCAACTATAAGTAAGTATCTGAGCACAGCATGGACCAAGGGATATCTAAGGTAACAAGAATGCATAAGATGTCCAAGGTCAAGGGCATGTCCATAGAAAGGACAATGAGTCAAAGGAAATGCAATGTGAATGGAATGATATGCAGAGGTAATGATACAAATGTGGAGAGACAATGAAAGGAAAGCATACAAATAGTCTGAGGATTCAGGAATGACTCTAGCAGAGTCATAAAGCATAAGACATAAGGTGACACATAAGGACACATAGAGACATATTGTGGAAGGAGGGATGTACATAGAGAGTAATGACAAGGTGGGGTGATACATATAGGTGACATGAGCAAGGATGATGCAAGCCTGGGTGACATGGCTATGGCAAGACAATAGAGGAATCCCTGGTAAGTCCAGTGGATGTTGTGGAAGCCAGAGGGGGAGGCCTAAGGCAAGGTCAAGATGAGGAAGGGATCTATGCACTAGGATATGGGTATCCAGGAGATGAGGTCCAGAAGGCTGATGGGGATGACCAAGGTTACAAGGACAGGTCACATGGGTTCTATAGAGTACAATGAATGTACAGGGGTCAAGTGGAGGCACAGCTACAGCTGCCCATGGAGAGAGAGATGGAGGAAGGGACAAGGGTGCTAGTAGGAGGGTTCCAGGCAATCCAAGGGTTCCAATGGTTCCAAGAACTAGATGTTAGTACTAGCAATGACTAGGAGGATTATGGAGGTTCTAACAACAGCTAGGAAGCTCACAGGAGTTTGAGGGAGGTTCAAGGGAATGGTAGCACACAGGTTCACACAAGTCAAAGGAAGGAAAGAAAGAAGTAGATACAAGCATGGCTTGAATCATAACAACCAGTACTAGTACCAGCAGCAGCAGCTACAGAAAGTATGACAGCACCTACAGTAACTAGTGGAGGTTGGCAACCATGCAAGATGAAAATAGAATGGTATGAGTTAATTGATTCTATCTACTAATACTAATGACTCTGTCCCAGTACACTATGCACATATCATTGAATTGCGCAGGTCAAGCCAGGTGGGACAGGAACAGAGTTTGGGACATACTGGAAAAGTCTTCCACACACTTGCAAGAAGGTATGTATGTCATATCCTAGAGTCACTTCCATTACTGATAGTATTACTAGGAATACAAAGAGGAATGTAAAACTCTAGTAAGTGTAACCACCCTGAACTTTCTCCTTCTAATGAGCTGTATGTTTAGATTATGATGAATAGGTGGACCAGATTTACAAAGGAAATCATCAACATGCTTGCAACAGGAACTCTTTACCAGGAAGCTCAAAATCATCATACAGGTGTTCCAGTTCAGTATGCATATATGTGAGAAGGGAGCAGGGAAGAGCACAGATGGACCATGAGTAGATAAGATGGGATATGAGTAGGTGAGGTGGGGAACTGGATAGATACAGTAGGGAACCAAGTAGACATGATAGTGTGCTGGATAGATGCAATGAGGAGCTGGGTAGATGGGTACTAGGAAGCTGGTTAGATGCAGATGTGGTAGATGGAATACAAGTAGAAATGTGTATTATATCAGGGTATAATTGTGTGATTCTCAGTATACCAGGATAGAGGAAAGTGGATTTATGAAGAGTAATTAAGTATAGAGGAGTTGGTGTGGTTGAATGTAGGTATAGCCAGCCCCCTGATTATACTCTATGATGATCAATGAAGAAGATAATGAGCTACATGTGTCTTTTGCAAGGCATAAGGGTAGATTAGCTATCTACTATTTCTGCCATTTGCTATTAATATGAACTACAATCCATTCAGTACAGCTCCATGGCTGTGCCATGATCTCTGGTTGGCCATTTTTCACTGGGTCTCACAGCTGGAGTCTACTGTCAGAAACCAGATTGCAAGTAATTGTCATATCCCATCCAACTCTAGTACTTCATTCATAACTCCTTGTCTCTACACATGAACCCCAGTGTGTTTGAGCCCAAGATACAACTCCAGACCTCTGGACTTGTATCTACCTCTTTATATGTTTATATTCATTCACTTACATCTTTGACACTTCACATACCTACTAACTTTGCTTCACATTGTTCTCCATACTGATGTTCCACTTAGGAGCACAGCTCTGTTGACATTCTCCATTGACATTATTTGACATTCCCCATCAACATTATATTTGACACTCTCTTATTTAATACTACCTGGATATGATGGAACTAATGCACACATAGATGGCAGCTCATATGGCAGCAAAGTCAAAGGCTGCTGATATCTTGGCTGGCTCAACTGGTACTTAGATGCATGTTGAATCCTCTGAGGGACAGGTCCTATGTCTCCCACCTCCATCCAACATGAACAACAGTCACAATCCCTGCTCATTGCCTATTCTGCCCTGTTACCTTGGCACAATATAACACACCCCTGGGCTCTCTTCTCACCACCTCTTGCTACAGTGGCTCAAAAAAGTGTCCCAATGTTTGGCTATTTTGAAAAGACTTGACATTTGCAGGAAGACCAAAAGGCATTAGCTCTAACTCTTGCTGGATCATTGATAGCCCTAACCCCTGCCCTGATGATGAGCCCTTAGTCATGTGATTTGGTCATCATGGCACTGAGATATAGTCATATTAAAGTGACATGTCATTGGGACACTTTTTTGAGCAACATTTCTATTCTACAATTTTAGTACTTTGTATGCCCTCCCTTTGCTTTTATCACTGCCTCTAGTCTTCTAGGCATACTCTCTATCAATCCTTGACACTCCTCAACCTCTATCTTTCCCCACTCCACTTCAATTCTCTCCCAAAGCTTCCATACTCCTTTTGGTGGTGTTGTATAGCTATTGAGCTGTTTTTTGAGGATTTGCCAGAGATGTTCAATGGGATTAAGGTCTGGAGATTGTGCTGGCCAGTCAAGAAGCTTGATTCCTTGAGATTCCAGTCACTCCTTGGCTCTTTTAGAGGTGTGCTTGGGGTCATTATCTTATTAAAAGATAATGCTCTCCTTAGGATTTCCAGAATTTTCCATGGAAGGAAGCAGATTATCCTCCAAAATGGAGACATACTGCTCAGCATTCATCCTCCCTTCAACCTCTGCAAGAATTCCCACTCCATCCCAACTCATACATCCCCAAACCATTAAAAAACCTCCTCCAAACTTTACTGTTCCCTGGACTTCCTTGTCTTGCAAAGGCTTTCCTGCTAATTTCCACATATACTTCCTTCCAATCCTGTTGATCTTGGTTTTATCTGACCAAATTACCCTAGTCCAGTCCTCCACAGTCCAGTGTTGGCACTTGAGAGCAAAGGCTAGCCTATGTTTCCTATGCTTCACAGACAAGAGTGGCTTCTTTTTCTTGACTACAGCCTTGAGAGATGCAGACTTGAGAACATTTCTAACAGTTTGAGCAGAGACAGGAGAGGAGAGAGCATAATTGATGAGATGAGTGGCCTGGACAGCATTTTCAACTTTGCCAGAGGTGATACTAGAGACAATTCTCCTTTTATCAGTGGGAGAAAGTTTGGAAGGACATTCTAATTTGATGTTTTCCTTGCCTGAGTGGATCTCTTTGATAACCCTGGCCACAGTAGACTTTCCCAGACCAGTTTGGGAGGATATTTTCCTAGTAAAAAGGCTGGATTCAGAAAGAAAGAGAATATTGGCTCTAGCAGAGGAGGGAATGGATTTCATGATGAAGTTGGGTTAGCTGGATGGTATCTCTGCTCTTTATATCATTTGGAATTATGTAAGTGACATAATCAGACAGGGTTAAAGCACAGCACCCATCAGAACCTTATGTTATTTACTAAATGATAGTTGATAATATCAGGGTCAAATAAGTGTCCCAATGACATATCATTTTAATATGGCTATATCTCAGTGCCATGACAACCAAATCACATGACTAAGGGCTCATCTTCAGGGCATGGGTTAGGGCTATCAATGACCCAGCAAGAGTTAGAGCTAACACCTTTTGGCCTTCCTGCAAATGTCAAGTCTTTTCAAAATAGCCAAACATTGGGACACTTTTTTGAGCCACTGTATTTCATTGTACCATTATGCCACACCCCCATGGACATTATCTTGTTGGGATTCTGTTATGCATCATTGGATGCAATCTTCTAATACTCCATTACCAGTAATTCTCCATTGCCTGGCCCCTCAGTTTGAGATCCCATCACCAGTCATTCCCCATCATTTTATCACATGTTTTCATAGCCCAGCAGTCATTACAGATGAAGATGATGACGTTGAAGAAGATGACACTTCATTCCAGATGCCAGTAAAAAAGAGGAAAGGCACAAAGGGAAAGAAGAAACATGCTGGTGATGAGGATTGTATTACTCCAACTACTAGTGAGGTCAAAGTTGATGAATTCACTCCACTCCCAATAAAAAGGGCTCAAGGAGAAAAGAGTACAAAAGGTAAGGGTAAGTACCATACTATAGATGAACTCAATAATGGTAAGACTGCTGCCAATGGAGATTATACTTGAAAATTGAAATGCCAGCATACTGGCAAGTAGGCCATCTCAGGTATGCACTGAAGTCTTGATTTTCTTGGTGCATGCTTAGTGTATCCATTACAGGAGTTGATTCCAATTATTTTTCTCTCATCCATACTTGTAATGCCATGGATTGCAATGTGTGTATCTCTTGTCCACATCTGTACCAAAATAAACTCCAATGGATTGTTGTATATTGCTACAGTATATATGATCCTATGTGTGCAGGTGAAATTATACTAATAGAGTGGATGTCTGATAGAATACTTTAGAGATAATATGGTTTGATTCAACCATTTGAGTTCCTAGCTATGACTGTATATCCTCAATCTCAGGTGGCCTATAAAATATTCAGACTACAGATCTCATATGAGGAAGTATATGTTATGAGTAATGAGGATATCCCTATTTTTCTCTCATCTTTAGCATCCCTCTCCCTTGACACTATCAACCACCCAGCCAGAGATATACACTGAGCAACAAAAGTGTTGCAATGTTTGATACATTTGCATTGTGCATGATATAGAAAGCCAGGGTGTGGGAATCCCATTTAGCATTAGTGGGATGAAATATAGTAGACCCTCGTGGCTTGTGATAGCCCCTTAGATCATGTGATTTGGTCAAGGAAGTATGGAGATATGGCCATTTTAAGTTGGTCATGTCATTGCAACAGTTTTGTTGCTGACATCAAGAGTATCATAAACTAGTATGAAATGTAGCCTCCTTTGGCCTTAATCACCTCCTGGACTCTTCTGGGCATGCTTTCAATCAACCTTTGACACTCTGCAATCTTTATCTTCTCCCATTCCACTTGAACTCTTTTCCAAAGTTCAGTTATCCCCTTTGCTGACTCTGGATACTCTACCAGTCTTCTTTTAAGAAGAAACCACAGATGTTCTATTGGATTAAGGTCTGGAGATTGAGCTGGCCATATCATCACCTCATATCCATGCTCAGCAAACCACTCCTTGGTCCTTTTGCTGGTATGCTTGGGGTCATTATCCTATTGAAAGATAATCTCATCTGGGGTTTTGCCATAGTGCTCTAGGGTTTGTTGAAGTTCATCCTCCATAATCTGTAGATAAAGGTTAGTATCCATCCTACCATCAATCTTGCATGCCATTTCAAATCCTTTCCATGTCATACAACCCCACATCATCAAAGAACCTCCTCCAAACTTCACTGTTCCTTGCACTAGCCTATCACTTAGGCTTTCTCCTGCCTTTTTCCATGCCCACCTCTTCCCATCTGACCCAATGTAATTGATCTTTGTCTCATCTGACCATATGACCTGCTTCCAATCCTCCACAGTCAGTGCTGATGGCTCTCTGCAAAATCCAACCTGGCCCTCTTATAAGCAGAGGTAAAACAAGGGTATTTCTTCTTCACCACAGCCTTCATGCCTGCTTTCCTCAAGTGACAATGAACAGTTTAAGAGGAGATGGTATGGTTCTTGACATCCTGAAGAGTCCCGGTGACCTGGACTGCATTTTCAGCCTTTCCAGTTCCAATAAGGCAAACAGCATGATATATGTCAGCAGGTGTTATGAGGGTAGGATGACCACCAGAGGATTTGGCCAGGTTTGGACAAAGTTTAGAGCAAATTCTACTAATGGTAGAGTGGTGGACACCAGTAGAATCAAAGATTTGACAAGTGGATTGACCCAAATCCAAAAAAGAGATGATTTGATTGGTTTAAGCAGCAGAGAGAGATTTCATTGTTACGGCTCGATGCCTACACACGATAACTTTCAATAAAGTTATCTTATCTTATCTTATTCTGATCTAATCAGATCAATATCTGATTCTATACTGAAGATAGTTCCCTTCAGCTGGCTTGGCCACTGCGCCATCTCAATCATGTGATCTAGTATCACATGATTCCCTAGTCATGTGACTGTGTCACCTGACCTAACCCCTAGTCTGCAATGACATCATGATCATTGATTCTACAGTAATCTAACATGATGCAAGACATCTGATCTATGCCATGCCTCATGCCTAGAGTCTAGAACATCTATCTAGATCATGCTGTGCACAATCTTTTACATATGCACACACATGCTTGATGCATGTTTGATCTTCCATTTTAGCGCCTCATGTCCAGCACATGTTGTACTTCCCTTCCATTCTAGAGGCAGTGCTTCTAAATCATGTTTGACACATGTTTAGATTCTCTTCCATTGTGATGTCTGGCACATCACACATGTTTTACATGATTTCCTCATGTTGACCATGAGTTACCCCTATTTAGTGTAGCATCTATAGATTAGATCACAACACATGTAAATTATATAGATCATATATAAAGACCAAGAGCCTAGCACTGGATCTCCAGTCTAGTTCTCTTGGAGTTTTCCCCTTCAACAAGAGTTCCACTCAGGAAGTCTCAGTACTTCAAACCCTTAGCTTTATCCTTGAGTCTTGGACCTTGTCACTCCTCGCTCACCTTCCTGTTATTCTACAGTCAGACTTTAGCTTGGCATCCCCAAGACTATAGTAGTTGTTATTGGGTCGTTTCAACCAGACTTGTCAGTATCGGCTCTGATACCCGAGTCCCTCTGGGAAGACATTCTACCAGACCTGGACATCCCCCAGGAGATATGGGAGGAGTACTTCCACTCTGCACTCTTCAAGGACTAGGCTTCACTTGGACCTGTTTTATTTCTAACTGCGGACTTTCTAAACTCCTAAGTCATATTCTCTCATATATGACTCATGTTCCTTTCTATCATGACTCACTCTGGCCTCAGTTCATTTCGCCTATTTCATCTTATCAGATTAGTTGAGCTGCACCCACAGTATCGCATTTCATATTTTAACAAGACACATCTTTCCACTTTGGGTATGTGATGTGTCTTTCCTTTTATATCTCATGCGATGCGACACACGTCCTTCCTTTTATATCTTACACGATGCGACGCATCTTCATTTAACCTTTCATATCATGCGATGCAACACGCGTCCTTCCTTTTATATCTTATGCGATGTGACACATCTTCATTTAACCTTTCATATCATACATGACACAATGCGTCATTTCCTTTTATACTTTAGAGCAGAGATTCTATCTCTAACTGGCTCTAAAGGGGCTTAGTATAAATAGCTAGAATCGCCGCCCATGTAACCTTAACTTTGATCTATGCAATCTTATGTAGAATTCGAAGCCTTCGCTGTCAGCACCTGTGCCAGTGTCTTTAATCATTGAAACCGGTGTTTCATCTCATTGTCTATCTTGATCTCGAACATCTGTCAATCAGAGTTCGATCAAGGCACTGAGAACCTTCTATAGGGAGGTGTCTCCACTTCGTCCCTGATCAGAGGATCAGCTCATGAGCCATTGCCCAACGCTCGCTGTCGCCGCCGCCTATTGCCCAGAGGCCGCACCCAGATATTCCGAAACTTTAAATGGCCCTAGTCATTTGGGCGAAAGTTTCCAGGAAGTGTTCCTTGTTCGGATGTTTTTGGCATCGAGCCAAACCTGTTATGAGTAGTACTATTTTCAAACTTTTCAATCATTACAACTCTACATTCATTTTCACTTTTTACTATACACCTAAGTGCACGTGACCGTGGGAAACTATGACTAAGTAAGTCTAGACCCATGACATCATAAACACATGTTATTAATCCCCGTTAAACTTCTCTTCTATTTTAATTACCGACGAGAACTCTCTCACTATACTATACCTTTAAGTAGTAATTCCTCTCATGCACTGCTTGGTCTGTGCACATTTCTCAGTACTATAAAGGCTCTCATGTATTAGCCTGCTACCTCAGTCTAATCCACTTGTCATCGTTGTGGTTCATACCCTGCATGATTAAGGATATCGCTCTACGCTTCATTCTACCTTCGCCAGTAGTTGGTGTACGCTGCAAGACAGATCGTCCGGTTAGTGATTCTCTAGGGAGTCATTACAAAACCTCATCTCCAACTTTCCATGGTTTGAATCAAGAATGGATTCTTTCTTTCATATGCAGTTGGCCGAGAGCATGTGCAGCTTCGGCTTCTTTACGTGCATCCTCAAGATTGGAGAGCCGCTTTTCTAGCACAGGTAGGAAGGTAGTTCCTAATGGGGGGTAAGATCTGGGTTCATATCCCATGATCAAGGAGAAAGGGGATTTCCCAGTTGATGAATGCATGGTGGCATTATGGGCAAACTCAGCAGCAGTAAGGCATTCCAGCCATTGCTCCGGCTTTCCTTGGCAGAATATCCTGAGGTAAGTTTCTAGCTCCTGATTGTATCGTTCAGTTTCTCCATCGGACTGGGGATGGTAGGCAGTAGACAGTGAAATGTCATAGTTCAAGATCCTGGCCAGCTCTCTAGCAAAGGCAGAGGCAAATTGAGGTTCACAATCCGAGATTAATTTGTCATGTAATCCAAATCGTTTGAAGACATTTTCGTAAAAAAGCTTGGCTATTCCTGCCGAATTGATGGTTTTCATACAAGGAGTGAGAATTACCCCCTTACTAAGACCATGGTCGACCACGACCATAATAGAATCAAGACCCTGGACAGGGGGGAGGTTGGTGACCAAGTCTACAGATAGGTGGGCAAAGGGGTGGGTGGTCTGAACTGACAGAGGCACCAGGGGGGGAACAGTGGGGTGGGTTTGGACTGGACCAAATTTCAATAAACCCCTGCTGGAGCTAATAGACAGAGAAGAGGAATATGAAATGGAACGTATAACCAATCATCGCGGAACCAATAACCGGAGGCAATACCTAGTACATTGGAAAGGATATTTCGACGCTGAGGACACTTGGGAACCTGAAAGAAATTTTGACAATGCTCGGGAACTGCTAGAGGACTATAAAAAGAGGAAATCCCTCTGATTGCCTTCCTCCCAGAACCCCCATGTCCCACACTTTTGCTAACGGAACCAGTCCTCTCTGCATCCACCTTAATCGTCTCCCATCTATTGCCCACCACGCCCTTTATGTCACTGCTCTTGAAAACAAAGATGCTTCTAATATCTTCGAGAGGACCCCCCTCTTCACTGCCAACACCACCCTCATCCTCTTTGTTAGACAATACCAAGTCTACACTGTCCTTCAGTCCCTTTTCACCAGGGCCACCTGGTGTGCGACAGGTCCCCATGTCTTCATTAACTCTCCCTGCCTCTCTGCCCAGAATGACATTGCTGTCAATGCCTTCCAACAGACCCTCACAGAGGCCAGAAACCTCACCTTGGATCTCCTTGAGGAAGAAGGCTTTGACTCTATCCTTGCTCTCCTCCCCAGCCCAATCCTCGCCAATGCCTGTTATGGTCCCAAATCTACACAGGTTGCTAAAGGGACATAGTCGTTTTTCTTTTCTTTTCTTTATCTTTTGATCTTATCTTATCGCATCATGTGACTAGATCACGTGACCACTAGACTGAAGCTAGTTCTCTTTCAGCTGGTTCACTCGCACTCATGGACGCACTTCTCTCACAGAATCTAGACTTGATGTCAAGAACTCTTTCATACCTTAATATATCCTTATATATACTAATGACTTCCCACAATCATATCTGCTCCTTCTATTCTTCTTTTCATTTCCGTGCCTCATGTCTAGCACATGTTAGGCTTCTCTTCCATTCTGCCACAGCATGCTGTGTCCTCATTCTTTTAATCTCTGTTCCTCATGCTTGACGCATGTATCACCTCATGTATTTAATCACCGCTACTCATTGGTAGATCTGTCATACACATGTACAAGTAGTAGTTTTGCTATATAAACTCAGAGACTATGATGGGTAATCCCCAGTCTAGTTCTCTTGGGAATTTCTCTTCTCTCAAGGAATCACTCAGTAGTAATCCTCTTTTTCATCTTCCCAGTCTAAGTGTTCTTGTGCAACCTAGGGTTATAGGCCTTTGAGGGTTGTTTCAATGCCCTCTACCCTGTTCTCCTTCTCCTGTCTGCAGATGAGCAGGCCGAGTACTTCTCCCACAACCTCCATCCCACTGACTTCTCCTGTAACAGTGGACATCTCGGATGGGCAGCCATCACACCCGAGGAGGAGTACAAGTCCGATGAGTCTAGTTCAGACTCCTCAGGAGAACAAGCTGACAGAGACACTGTTGTGGCAACCTCCCCTGTATCACCTGAACCCTCTCCCCTATTTCCCCAGCTCTGTAGACAGCGGAACTTTCTTTTCTCTGCTGGATTACCCCACCTCCCCCACCTTAGTGTACCCTCCGCCCAGACTGACACACCTGGACACCTCCTCCCCAGAATACCAGAGGAATCTTCAACAATGTCTACTGTCACGCCCATTACCCCAGATCATTCCCCTACCACCATGGATGGTCCTCCCCATTCCATATTTCGCTCCAGTAATGCCTTGTTGCGAGTGTTTCCCCACATGTACAATTCGGTGGGATCACCTGTTTCCAATGTCGTGAACCCGGACATATCCATCCCAACTGCCCCCACTACTTGTGCCCCTTCTGCAACATCGCTGCCCCCAGTCATTCCCAATACAAATGTCCCTCTGCCCGCTGTGGCAAGTGTAACACCCTTGGCCATTGAGCCTGGAACTGCACTGAGGATGACATTGATCCCTCTACCTGGGATCTCACTGACCACGATGTCAATGAGGGAGACAGAGATAATTGATCCGGTGGATCAATGTTACGACAGGGGTAATGTTACAAGTGTCCTAGGGGGGACTATTTTTCTTTCTCCTATGAGCTCTCCAGACTTATCTGTATTGGCCCTGATACCAGATTCCCTCTGGGATGACATTCTCCCAGACCTGGACATTCCTCAGGAGGTATGGGAAGGCATCCTGGACTCCTTGCTGTTCCTGCCCTAATCACACTCCGGACCCTCTCTTTCTTACTGCAGACCTTTTACACTCCTAAGTCATATTCTCTCGCATATGACTCATATCCATCTCATCACGGCTAATTTTGGCCTCAGTTCATTTCTTCCTATTTAGCTGAGCTGCGCCCACAGTATCTTATTTCATATTCAATGCGACACGTTTCTTTCGTCTTTCAACATGCGACACGTCTCTTCCTTTGATGGTTTACGTGATGTGATGTGTCACTTCCTTTTATATCACATGTGACGTGACACATCTTCATTTCCTTTCTTCATATGCGACATGACGCATTTCATTTATTCTATTTAGATGTTAAAGCGGAGATTCTATCTTTAGCCAGCCCTAAAGGGGTTTAGTATAAATAGCTAGAATTGCCACCCATGTAACTCTAACTTTGATCTACACAATCTTACATAGAATTTGAAGCCTTTGTTGAAACCAGTGTTTCATTGTCATTAATCGTCATCGCCAATCTAGATCTCGAACATTTGTCAATCAGAGTTTGATTTAGGAACTGAGAACCTATCCCAGGAAGGTGTCTCCACTTTGTCCCTGATCAGAGGATCAGCTCATGAGCCATTGCCCAATGCTCACTGTCGCTGCTGCCTATTGCCCAGAGGCCACACCCAGAGACTGGCCTTGTCCATGACCTGTCCATAGCTGACTACTCCTTGTGTGCCTGGAGGGAGCCTGCTCATTGCCTTGCGAACAGCATACCAGCTGAGGTTGCCACAACCATTGCACACTGCTCACCAATCAGGTGATCCACTTGCAAACCAAGAAGGTCACTGTTGTCTTCAGAGGAAGACCTGTCCTGTAGCAAAGACTTCAGTCTTCTGTGTACATGTTATTTGTTACACCATTCATAACAAAAGATCAAAGTTATACTTTGCCTGCAGAGCTGCCACGCCCCAGGACCATCTTGAAACTGTTGACTGCCAGAGGGTAGTCTAGAAGCTGCCACTATGAGATGTATCAACCTATCAAACCTACTTGGAGAACCGTCCGATAAGGAGAACCAGAGAAATCCCCCAGGATCCTTTGCCGCTGTACCACCTACCTCTTCTGCTTCCAGAAGAATTGGAGAAACATCTCAGAGTACTCCATCTCCCCTCCCTTCCATTGTTCAAACCACTTCCTCAGACTGTCCCTCCCGAAGTTAGACCCCATTGGCCAAACATTCCCTACTGCTACCGTCAGAACCGGAACCAATCCAAGTAGACCAACCAGAGCCAGCTGCTGGATACTACTCCCATGCCCTTGGAAGGAACATTCTGCTTAGCGAGCCCGACCCCTATCGCCAAGAACCTGACCCAGAAGATCCTGACCCAGGAAGTGACGATTCCGATGATGAAGATCAGATCGGGATGGGTGAGATCAAAGCCACTCTCCCCAAAGAATTCTCAGGAGAACCAGATGATGCCCACAGATGGTACCTTGCCATGCAAGGATATTTCTCTCTCCATGAAGAAAAGTATAACAACCATGCCAAATCCCTCATCTTCCTCAACCGCATGTCCAAAGGAAGATGGAAGTCCTTCTCCGAGGCTTGGCTTACCAAACTCAATGATAGTACACTCACTGAGGGAGAAAGAAAGTTTGAAGAAGTTACCAAAGCTTTCCACACCACCTTTTCCCCCTATGATACCGCTGCTTCCACATGAATCAAGATTGCAAATCTTGTCCAGGATGTGAGAGACAATTCTGGCTTTGAGAAATATGTCTCCATCTTCTCCATGCTTGCCATCAGAACTGGAATATCTGACATTGCTGCCCTCTCTGAATGGTTCCTCAGAGGGCTCTCCATCCCCATTGCCACCCAGCTCACTCTGTCCAGTATACTCAAAAATGCCAAGAGTATGGAAGAGATCTACTCCAAAGCTTCCAAAATTAAAGGAGGACTTAGGAGAATCCGAAACCTTAGAAGAGGACCACAGGTATCCTTTGGTGGAAACAATAATAGCCACAGAGATCCCAATGCTATGGACGTTGATTGTCTTACCATCATGTCAACAGAATGGGCCAAGTGTCTTCGCAAGCGGAGATGCTTCATTTGCAAGAAGACTGGTTGCACAACTCGGAACCACCCTGGCTATGCTCCTGCTAGCCCGAAGGTTCAGTCGGTCAACCACTTCGCCAGGGCCATCCCGACCAGTTCCCCCGCCCTGTCCATTGCCACCACTACCACCAAAGACCCTTTGGATACGTTCCTCAGGAGTATCGAAGGAGACCAAGGCCACAACCAAGTACTTTGTACCTTGAAGTCTCTATATGACCCCACTTGTGATGAAAATGGAGACCCGCTCATGTTGGAGGAGGTTAAAGCCCTCACCACCAAGGAACAAGAGGAGGAGTTCAAAACGTCTTTTTAGAAGGAAGGAGTGTACCAACATCACTGCCTTCCATAATTGTCACCCCTGTATTTATTTCCGGAATGAAGTCTAATTCTATTTGTCTTCCCCTGTCAATCTGGAAACAAAACAGGCAAATCGTTGGCATAAATGCTCTCGTCGACAGCAGAGCAACTGGATGCTTTATAGCAAAAGAGGCAGTCACCTGACTGAAACTGCCAACTGAACAACTTGACATTCCCATCAGTGCATGGAATGTAAACAGGACGCCGAACCAATCCAGAACTATTAAGGAGAAGACCACGGTGGTCTTGGATCTCCAAGGAGTACAAGAGCAATGCGAGCTGCTTGTCCTCAACTGCAGAAAGGATGATGTCATCCTGGGCCTGCCATGGCTCTGAACTATGAACCCTGAGATCGACTGGAGGAGCAGGAAGGTCGTCATTACCCCTGCCCAATACAAGTCGACAACCACAGAAGATACTATGCAAAGGTATCTGTTATGTTTCTTGGGTCATCAAGAAAACGAAATCATCGAGAACGACCTCTATGATCAGTACTGAAGATGGACGATTCCTGAGCGAGTTCAATTCCTAGCTGGCCATCATAAGGGGATAACACCGAAATATATCCTCAGAAGAACCACCCTGTCCACCACTATTGCCCAGGCAGAAGGAACTAGGAAGGTAGAACTCCCGAAAGCATATCAAGGGTATGAAGGTGTGTTTGAGAAGAAGGATACCACGAAACTTCCCCCCTCCCAAGCTTATGACCACGCCATCAAGTTAAAAGACTCCTTTATCCCTAAACGGGCTAAGATTTATCCTTTGAATCCCGCCGAGATGGCCACATGCAAAGAGTTCATCGATGAACATCTAGCCACAGGGAAGATCACACTGTCAAAGTCCCCTCAAGCTTCTCCTTTCTTCTTTGTCCAAAAGAAAGATGGGAAGTTGAGGCCATGCCAAGACTACTGTTACCTCAACATGCATACCATCAAGAACACTTACCCCTTGCCCCTGATTTCCGATCTGATAGATCGACTGAAGGGATCCTCTATCTTCACCAAATTTGATGTTTGTTGAGGATACAATAACGTCCTCATCAAACCGGAAGATCGGTGGAAAGCAGCCTTTCTCACCCCATTCAGGCTATTCGAACCAGCTGTTATGTTTTTCGGAATGTGTAACTCTCCAGCTACCTTCCAAGCATTTATGGATGACCTTTTTGCTGATTACATTGCTGAAGGATGGCTAACCATCTACATGGATGACCTGCTAATCCATTCCTCCGACCCTGTGGCCCATGAAGATTGTACTTGGAAAGTCCTTCAACACTTCCAGGATAACAAGATGTACTTCAAACTGGAAAAGTGCACATTCACCGCCCCCTCAGTCAAATACCTCAGAATGATTGTCAGTCAGGCAGGCGTCCAGATGGACCTGGCCAAGCTGAAGGCAATTCAGGAGTGGACCCCTCCCGTGAATATAAAGGACATCCGGTCCTTCCTAGGATTTTGCAACTTCTATCGGAAGTTCATCCCCTCATTCTCTGAACTTGCCAGACCACTGTTGGACCTCACTAAAAAGAACCAACCTTGGGAATGGATGGACAAACACCAGACGGGATTCCAACTCCTTTGAGACACCTTCACCCGACAACCTGTACTGGCTTTCCCTGACCCTGATTGACCCTTCACCATCATGACTGATGCGTCCTTAACTGCATCCGGCGGTGTCCTCATGCAGCACAACCAGAATGGAGACCTGAAGCCATGTGGCTATCTCTTCCAGACTTTCACCCCTGCTGAGCGAAACTATGACATCTTTGACCGGGAATTACTTGCCATAATCAGAGGATTAGAGGAATGGCGCCAGTACATGCTTGGCTTGGCATTCCCCGTGATGGTTCTTATGGATCATAAGAACCTTACCTATTTCAAACAACCTCAGAAGTTATCCTGCCATCAAGCCCAGTGGCTTTTGTTTTTGCAGGATTTTGATCTTGCCTATACTGCCCTGCCCAGATCCCAGATGGGACCAGCTGATGCTCTGTCTTGACATGACGCCATCGACACTACCCAGGACAATGCCAATGTCCAACTATTACCTGATGATGCCTTTACCCACCAAGTCCGTACCATCGACCTTACCTTGGCTGATCGAATCCATCAGTCCTCTGTGGAAGACCCCCTCATCTTAGATGCCCTGAAGGGTATGGAAAATGACATTCCTCTGTTCGGATGCTCTTCCCCTGACGACTGGACCTACCTTGATGGGAAGCTGTACTTGTTACAAGTGTCCTAGGAGGTACCATTTTTCTCTCTCCTATGAGTTCACCAGTGTTATGGCTCGATCCGTGCACACAATAACTTCAAACAAGTTATCTTATCTTATCTTATCAGATATGATTAGATTACATCTAATCTCTATACTGAAGATAGTTCCCTTCAGCTGGTTAGGCCATGAGTGCCACTAATCACGTGACCTAGTGTCACATGACTTTCCACCACATGATCAGAGATCACATGACTCACAGATGCTAGTCATCTATTACGACATCAGGAATCTACGATTTAGTTCTAGACTTCCTCATGACTTCCTCACGACCTTAATGTCTGTGCTGTGCACATATTCTTATTTGTCACACACATGCTTGACGCATGTTATTCATTTCCGTTCCTCACGTTTGACACATGTTAACACTTCTCTTCCATTTCAGAAGCAGTGCTTCTTACACACTCCTTCAGCATGTTTGATACATGCCTTATCCTCATGCTTGATGCATGT
>QFEF01003313.1:0-14567 GCA_003316035.1 Neoboletus subvelutipes | reverse complement strand
TCGAGGAGACGAATGTCCAATTTGCCCAGACGCTTTCCAACAAGCCCCACATGTACATTGCCGAGACTGGTTGGCCAACGGTATACGACGTCTTGAGCTGACCACACTAGTGTGCTGAACCTCGCTTGATTAGAATACGTCGACATTCAACTACAACCCGAATGATGGCCCGTCAACCGCTTCCGTCGCTAACTTGCAGGTACGTTTGTTCGAATTTTTAGCTTAGTTGACAGTACTTACTCGCTTTCAGTACTTCATCGACTCGTTTGCTTGTCAAGGTGAGTACTATTTTTGAGGAGAGCCACATGTGGAGCACAACTGATCCCATTTGTATAGCAACCCAAAACGGCACGCAATACTTTTTCTTCGAGGTGTGTTTTCCATTTGAAATTTTTTTTTTGAAATATATTGGCTTACCGTGCTGTAGTACAACGACCAGCCATGGCAGGTGTGTATCCATATGCTCGAGGTCAATGGCGTGAGAGTACTCACGTCGTATTACAGGCTCAGCAGTATGGTGGTGTCGAGGTAATTGTATTTTGGTGTCAGTTTGATGGCAACGACTTACATGGCGTTGACAGGGTTACTGGGGTCTGTTTGACGCGAAGTAAGTCTCACCTGATGGTCGCGTCCCGTTACAACATTTGACGGACAATGATCTGCAGCAAAAACTTCAAGAATCTCACCCTGCCCAACTGTCCTGCTTGATCGGGCTGATCCAACATCCTTTTCCAGCGGACCTGCCTTTGGATGTGCTATTTGTAACCCAGTCTATGCATCTTCCCTTGATTCTTTCTTTGTATCTAATTGGACATGTATTTCGTTCTACCCTCACGGATCCTGGGCCTTCCCCACCCCGATGCCTCGATTTTGCCGTCTTGTCCTTGGACCGTGTTGCTCGCGCGGCACGACCGCCGCATTGAGACGATGGATAGGGAGAAACGGTCCCCCGAAATACCATTTAGATCTTGTGATATACTTCATTCCACGGACACGTTTATACCGTTGGCAAGGACCTTTTTCTGGCGATGAAGCATGTGTGCGAGTGTCGTTCCGAACCCCTACCGTCGGGGATCTGCATTCCATATCTGAACAGGCTTGCCCGAGTGTCTGATCTGTGCAATCAACTCTTGTTGGCCTCAAAGAGAGGCTCCAACATTTGCCGACAGTTTTTTTATTGATGTGAATTACATATATATAATCTTTTGGTACGCGAGACAGCTATGATCGGTTGCTACACGAAAACTTGTACAAGAAGGTGGCATGCCAAGAAGAAGAAAAGTATCGAGGGTGATAAGGCTGGTTGCTCATGTTTTTTTTTGTTCATGGTCAAAAAGAGGAATGCATCAGCCGGGAGTCGAACCCGGAGCTAGGCCATGGGAAGACCCAATGTTACCGCTACACCACTAATGCGTATTTTGGTGGTAGACGGGTGGAGAGGGACAGCCCCTAGGCTATTAATGTATGTGCGATATAGCACTCTCACCTAGATGGGAACAGTTCGTATTCCAGATATGACTCACCTCTCCCGTCATACTTGAGAATATGTAACACGTGCAAGAGCTCAAAACGTCGTTGGCGGTGTCACAAGTGACTTGGAGCATTAGATAGAGCAAGCATTAGTGGTGTAGCGGTAACATTGGGTCTTCCCATGGCCTAGCTCCGGGTTCGACTCCCGGCTGATGCACTCTTTTTTTGTTTCTCCCTCTATCAAAGCCAAGGGTATAGTTTGTGCGCTCTTGGAGTGTGGGGCTTGTGACGACAACCTTTGTGTGAATCCGTCAGACGACATTTTTCCAAGTGGATCTGAGCGAGCACGTACCGAGTTGTCATTACACCAGGCTCCTATCGGGCAACCTCAGAGGCTGATCGCCTCACTTGCGAGACGGGGCGATGATGATGCGAAGGAAGTAACGTGTGCCCTGGATCTTCCAAGTCATATATTCGTCAGTATGTTGGACAGGGCAATCTCACAAAAGAAGAGAAAAGCGATGTGCAATAGTCAAAAATCAAAATGCGTCGTCAAGTCAGCTCTCCCTCACTCCGCTCCTTCTCAACCTCCCAGATCTCTCTTGCACCCTCTCTGAACCAGACCACGTTCCATTCTACGAGGCCCCTCCTCATTTCGAATACGGCCGTGGGCAACGATGCGACGAGTGCCAGGTGAGGCGTGACGAGGTGGTAGGTGAGCGTGACGGGTTGAGACGGCGACAAAGACACCGATGCGGATGGGTAAAATGGGGCTTTGGTATTCAACTTGAAAGCGTCAGGGGTGTTAGCCTGAGGGAGGAGGTTAGGCGGGGAAGAAGCTGTGGCGGTAGTGGATCGTACAACCGTCGAGGGGAGCGGGTCAGGCGGCGTGTTGGACCTGATGCATATTTTCTGAGATGAGCAAGGTCGTGACTGTTTAAGTATGAAAACGTCCATACTTGTATAATGGTCCGAATGAGTTGAGCATTTGCAGATAATCACAGCAGAGGTTGTGTGTCGCTTGGTCGACGGGAGAGGCGTCGGTCGCTACGTAGAGTTTGCTTCTTGTATCGAATAGGAATGCCTTTGATGATGAGGTGTTCTTGAAATGGCGAATCAGAACCTAAACACTGGAATACGGGACGCTTTGTGGGGGAGACTCACAGCGCAAAAGACATTAAGTAGATTTTCAAGATAAGGTAAAGAGTCGATGAGCTTGTGGATGACACGCGAAAAGGCTTCTTGGAGTGAATAATCATAGACGGACGTCAGGTGGAAATTCAGAGGGACCTGTTCATATTCGGGTGATTCGTCTGCGAGTCGGTCCATGACGCGCTCGTGGATCTGTCGAAAGTTCTCTGTTTCGACGTCATCGAGCTGATCATTTCGGGTGGATGGAGAACCCTACCGATCTTGTCGTCCTCTTGTAGTTTCTCTGCTTTGTGTACGAAGACCTCGAGGTTTATGTTTGGGTTGACTTGGCATGCGGCAACGATGAACTCGACAAGCTTGACCACGGGCTGTTGGTAAAGATCCTGTGCAAAGATGAGCTTGTTCTTATGAGATTGAACCGTGCTTACTCGAATGTCAATGACAAACACGATACTCGAAAACTCGGAGAGGGGAGCCCCTAGCGTATCGACTGTGATGTTTCCAGGACAGTCCCATATCTCGAGCGGGATGAGAGTACTGCACGAGGAGGTTTGTGAGCGCGAAAATACGGGCGTCGGGCGATAGACAACTCACTCGAACGGATGCTTCGTGACGCGCATTGTAGGTTCGAGGTAGAACGTTTGCTTTGACGGCAAGTTCTTGAACAGTACCTGCAAGATGGACGTCTTGCCACTCCTGCGGGGTCATGTTCAACGATTGCACGAGACGAGACGCTTTCGTGATATAAACCTTCTGGTACCCAAGAGAAGAATCTTTGATCGATGCGATGGGACATTTTGCTGTGGATTTGTGAGTTTGAGATACGATTCTTGCTGTTGCTGAGGGGGACCCATTGGTCAACTGGGTTCATGAACTCCAAGTACGGTATGGCTGGTGTACTACACCGCCACATATTTACTCAATTAGCTACACCTTCTCGAGGGTCTCATCGACAAAAGAAAACACGCTCGTTCTGGTACCACGACGCTCGTACGTTGCCTAAAGTCGATCGCAAGATACTCGTGCGGAGACAGGCCGTGAAGCATTTCTTCCCACAACTGCCAGTTGTGGCACGTTTGAGTCAAACCGACTCAATTGCCATCACTGCCGGGTATCAAGCCCAGCCCAAAAGTTGACTGCTCCCGGCCGCTGCTTCTCTCTCCCTCGGTTATACATCATCCGACCTCTTCCACGAATTTTGTTCGCCTGTCGCGCAATGAAGTTTGGTCGGAAGATCACGGTATGCATCTCGATTATTGTCAACTTTCATCTCGTGCAAACGCTTCCGTGTTGTAGGCGAGCCTCTACGACGAGTGGAAGCCGTTTTATATCGATTACAACCTTCTTAAACGGGAGCTCAAGGTCTCGGACCTTTCATTCCACAGTTTATTTATTTCTTAACCACCCCACCTATCCATCTAGGCTCGTACCACGTGCCACGATTGGGACGACAAAGATGAACGCGAATTCACCGCCATGCTCAAGAGAGAGCTGGACAAGATCCACGATTTCCAGAAGGAGAAGGTTGTTCATGACACGGCGTCAGTCAATCCCACGTCACTCACGTTGCAACGTTGACAGACCTCGGAACTCTCCCGGCGTATTCGTGATGCTGAACGCGACGTGAAACGTCTCGTGGCTCAACAGGACTCTCAGTCATCGTCGGAACCGTCTCCGATTGCATCCAGCGATCCCGAGTCTCTTCATCCGCGTACTTCCGATTACGGTCCCGACGAAGGCTCTGACGACGAAGACGACCTCGAAGGTGGTGATTCCTATGACGAACTTGAAGATATTTTCCACAGATTAGAAGTGGAAGTGGCCACGCTCGTCGCAGATGTGCATGATCTCGCCTTGTATACAAAACTCAATATCACAGGCTTTCTAAAAATCTTAAAGGTTCGTGTCGTCATCCAGCTGCGCGTCTCCGGTTCTGACAAGACCCTAGAAACATGACGTTGGTGGCATCTTGCAAGGCTATGTGCCAGTACATTGATTTCGTTCTCAGAAACAAACGAATAGGCCACTTAAACCTACATTCATTGAAGATTACTTGGAAGAACGACCGTTTTACAAATACAATTGGGATGCCCTCATCGTGAAGCTTTCGAAACTGTACAACCTTGTTCGCACGCGTGGTCACCCCGTCGTGGGTGATTCTAGTGCAGGTGGTAACCAGAGTGCGTTCGTTCGACAGACGACGAAATACTGGGTAACAAGTTCTACTTATTCTTGAACGTGATCTCATCCCTTAACAGGTGCACCCAGACAATCTTGTCCCACTCAAACTAGCCATTTTGAGACACCTGCCTGTGCTTGGTTCGTCCCGTTTTCGCATTGACAGTCTTTGCGAATCTAATCTCGATCATGGCTGACAGTATTCAATGCGGAGAAAGAATTCGAAGCCAAGGATGCAGGTAATTTGCCCAGTTCTCCTGATGTCATCTGACCTCAAGAGCTGGAATAGCAATCACATCTATATACTTTGACAATGAAGACCTGGATCTCTACCTTGGTCGACTCGAAAAGACCGAGGGTGCTGAAGCAATTCGTCTGCGGTGGTACGGGGATACCGACGTAAATACCGTAAGTCTTCAGAAATCCAAATCATCCCATATTCAATGTCATTCATTGCATTGACAGATTTTTGTGGAACGTAAAACTCACCGAGAGGATTGGACTGGAGAAAAATCAGTCAAAGCCCGTTTTCCCATCAAGGAGCACTTAGTAAACGCGTTCTTGCGAGGTGAATATACCGTGGATGCTGAAATGCAAGCCTTGGCCGAGAGCGGCAAGAAAAGCCAGAGCGAAGTCGATGCGATGATTCAGCTTGCCAGTGAAGTGCAATATCGCATCTTGACTCGCGAGCTTGTTCCTGGTGAAGCGTATTCCGAGCATGTATTTCTGCTTTGTTGATGACAGGTTTCTAGTCCTACGGACCTTTTACAATCGAACTGCGTTCCAGTTACCGGGTGATGCTCGTGTACGGATTTCTCTTGATACCGAGCTCACCATGATCAGAGAAGACAACTGGGATGAGCGTGTACGCTCGGGGGACAATTGGCGGCGCACTGACATCGGGATCGATCATCCCTTTAACCAGGTACCCACTGAAGACAAGGAACTGTTCAAATACGGTGTCCTGGAAGTCAAGCTGCAGACCCAGTGTGGCCAACGACCTCCCAAGTGGGTGACGGACTTGGTCCAATCCCATCTAGTTGAAGCTGTACCTAAGTTCAGGTCAGTTGAAACTAAATTCACTTATTCTCGTAGCTCATGCAGGTACAGCAAATTCATACATGGATGCGCTACCCTAGTTCCTCACCGGACAGACCTCATTCCGTTCTGGCTTCCGCAGAGTAAGTCGGGAAGGAAACGTGTAAGATAGAAAGCGACTTACTGAATTGTCTCCTGTAGTGGACGCCGACATTCTGAAGCCTTGCACTGGTTACATGACGGTAGAACGACCTCAGACGTCGTCTTCGAGGGCTTCCCTGGAGCAGGGGCCATCCGGTGACACGACACCATTTCAAACCTACGCTGAGCCGGTGTCCGAAGGGGAAGAGGACGAAGTCATGGACGTAGTGCCAGCAAAGGATGAAGAGAGACGTACAGGTCTTTCTCACGTGGATATCGCAGCGGCTATTGCGTATCGCGAGATATCTCTCAAGGAGCGCCGCCGTGGCCGATCGAATAGTCCAGGTCCATCTTCGAGAGGAGAGGAAGAAGTTGACGAACATACACCGTTGTTGGGACGGCACGAGGAGGATGTCCCGAGTCAGCGACGTTCTCAGCAAAAATCGCTGTCTATCAATCCCCTGGCATCGTCAACGACGTTCGATAATACGTTGAAGGAGCGGTTGAACGGAGCCCAGGATGGTGATAACCAAGCGACCCCTCAGCCACCTGAAGCTGAAGGGGTCAACGAGGAAGAAATACCAGCACAGGAGAGACTACTCGTCCGTGACTGGATCGCTCCATCTGGCAAGAAGATCGCGGTTCCCGTTCGCATCGAGCCCAAGGTTTATTTCGCCAACGAACGGACGTTCCTTGCAAGTCTTTTTTTGCCCTTTGCTTCGTTGAACATTCTGTATCGTTACTGACCGCATCGGGGGTTCACAGATGTGGCTAAGCTTTGCTGTCCTGATAAGCTCTATCGCGACTACTCTCCTCAACTTCGTTCCTCCCAACGATTCCAGAGGGCTTATCAGCGCAGGGCTCTTCACGTTGGCGGCGCTTCTCTCCATCGCGTATTCGGCCATCCTCTTCGTGTATCGTGCACTACGCCTCCGTGCGCGTAGTGCGGATGGACTTTACTACGACAAGTATGGTCCGACCATCTTGTGTTTCGTGCTGTTCACCGCATTAGCCGTCAATGTTGGGTTGCGCCTCGCTGAGATGGCAAAACAGTGAATACTTTGCAGTATGGACATGGACGTTCAGGTTATCTGGTTCGATGCTTATTCCACGTGTATATACGCATTATCTTCTTGCCTGAATTCTCAAGATCTTGTTCGCGTTGCCTCCCCTGTTGCAATCTCTTCAGAGTAACGGATCACCCGTGAAGAGCCTATGAAAATAGTCTATTCATTAGCAGTGGTTGGTTTGGGAACGGTATAGTGCATATTGAGGAATAAAAGGCTCGTATGCTTGAATATCCAAGCGTGAAAAAATAGATAAGTTCGGGAGTAGGTGGTAACGATGTTGACGGTGACAGCTAGCTGCCCCAGAGCATCCTTGACAAGATCTATACTAGTGAGAGATGAAACCGAGATGCGCATGATACGCATGAGATTGCTGGACCAAAACACAAGTTGATGGGAACTGAGATGCAAGACGAAAAAGAACGACCAACCAAACGAGTGTACATCCGTCGCAAAGGGTATGAAACCCTTGGACTTTCTAAATACTTTCGTTCGTCATCCCACTCTCTTCTCCTCGAACTCCGGGACATCCAGTGCACATTTCCCCTCCCCCACACGCAGCCATCTAAACGAGGGCGGCGGCTATCGGGGACCATATCCGTATCCGGTATGAGGACTGGGAGAGGCTCTGCCTGTGCCTAACGCGCCTGGAATCGGCGTTCTGGACCGATCATCCATGCCCGCATAGCCCATCGCCGCCTGCGGCGCTGGGGAACCGCGACCCTGCATATCATACGCCGCCTGTGGACCTGGACTCCTGACCCTAGCCATCTGCGTCATGGGAATAGATTCTGCGTCGTGTCCATCAGTGATGGTCTCCGTAAACGCGTTTGGCACCGGTCCACGGTATGGGTCGTAGTATGTGGCGGGTTGAGCATATGCATTGGGCTCATCGCGATACGGTTGGTTCGGGTTGAGATGAGGTAGGGGCGGAACCGCGTAAGGATCCCCGGAACCGTACATTTCAGGAACAGACGAGGCTGCAATGGAACTCGCGTATGCACCTCCAGGGCTCGGTGCTCTCGTAAGGTTTACATCAGAGTCGTTCTCTGCACCAAAGCCTGCCCTTCCTGTAGAATTCGTCGGAAGAGCGTGCACATCATTGTTATGTGCATTCAGCTCCGGCCATTTGATAGCTTCGCCTGTGTGAAGGACATCGGTTTCAACATCGCATGAAACGCTTACGTAAATGACGTACTGTCGTCGAAATCCGTAAACCGTTTTCTTGTGCACTTCCAAACGAAAAATAGGATGATGCCAAGTGCCGAAATTCCACCAGCAACCGAAAGCCCGACGATAGAGCCGGTGCTAAGACCGCCACTACTGGGATTGTTTGAGGTACCCGTTTGGGAAGGAGCGGCGCTTGAAACCGTGAAGGCTTCTGGGACGAGTGTGGTAACGAGTTGTCCTGAGGCATCGGTAGCGGTGGTGGGCACCGCCGAGCTTACTACAATAGCTTGCGTGGACGGAGCTGCCACTGAAGTTGCATGAGTGGTGGCTGCGCTGGCCGCGGATGAAGAAGCTGCCGAGGTAGCTGTGGCGGACGGAGCAGCAGGGGATGATGATGACGAGGTCGCGACGGTGGTTGTTGCAACTTGCGTTGAAGTCGCAGCAGCGGTAGTAGAATCAGCGGAACTGGTACTACTAGATTCTGGTGTGCTGACTTGGGTAGCTGCGCGCTCTCCGATTGGCTCGTGCTGCGACGCGAGAACGGGGAGTAGCATAGCGGAAGCTACGAGGGCGAGCAACAATGAATATGTCGCGTTCTTCATCCTGAGCGGATTGAGTCACTAGCAGTGTGTTGGACGAAAACCGGCGTGGAATGAGCGAGGTCGAAAAATCCACAACAACGTCAGGTCGCGAGACCACACCGTTGTCGTTATAGGCGTCGATGTGATCAACGATAAGTTTGACGCTGTGCTGAACAAATTTGGTTCTAGTGGCACTTGTGAGCGGCTTGCAAGTTGAGGGAAGCCTGGAAAGAGCGTAGATGCAAAGGCCGTGCTAGTGATGTAGAAACGCACCACAAGTGGCTGTGCGACAAGCCGCAGCGGCTTCGGAAATGTCACGCCGTGCTGAGCTCACACTATTTCACTTTCCAACAGTTTCAGCACAGCACTGCGGCCACCGCCGAGTCCAACTCGAGGGGCTGAGGATTGCATGCAATGGATGGAATAGGGCTCGGGAAATCCATATATTTACTACGCTGACTAGCAATACTGTTGGGTTTATTGCTTTTTCCTTCAAACAGGGTGCGGCACCGGCGGGCGGAGTATGAATTCACATGCAAGATATGTCTGTTTGACGAGTCTGTAACGGCGGATAATATAATACGTGTGGGCCAGCAAAAATAAAATCCGCATAACATTCATACTATCCAACATACAATATCCCATTCGACGGGTCAATGATTTGATGCGTTTTCGACTGAACCTGCCAGGAACATGTTTCCATAGCAAAGGGTTCCATATCAACTTACCCATCATATTGGTATTGTCATCAAGAAACCGCGTCCTCAGTCTAGTGACCTCCTTCCTAACAATTTAGCAATCTCCCGGTGTTCCCGGAGCCAACCAGGGAATGGCTGCTCCTTTCCTTTACCGCTCGATCCCCGCATTTCGATCAGGTAATTGCAAAAAACTATGAGTGTCCCATAACGGTATCTATATGAGCGAGTGAGCAGATGGTCTGATCTGAAACTACCATCACCGCCTCACAGGTAATTCACGGCAATATTCATCAACTTCCCCTGCTTGGCACTTCCTTTCTCGCACGCTTCCACCTTGAGCTTATAACTGCATCATCACCGTCGTATTCAGCAGAACGTGGCGAAAGAGTAACGAGTTTCTCACTCATAAATTGCTTTCCTGAGGTTCTGCACATCTTGCATCAGGTCGATTGCACGGTCAGTGAAGCGTTTCGCGATCTTGCCATGGGAGAGTACGCCAACAAGATGCAAGATCGTCTTGTACTCCCCTGCGGATGAGATTAAGTATCAGATCAGCTGTAAAGACAAGTGCGAATACCTTGCAAGTAAGCTTCCTCTTCGGACGGGCCATCAATTGAATCATAGTGTAACATACTCATGTCCTCAGCAACACCGACGTTCGCTTCCCCAACCCAATTCATGACAGTTGAGATTAAGCATGCGGTCACCATGCCAGTGGTGGTGCGACCCCTGCCCATCTGACAGTTGAAGATGAAATCACCTGCTTGCGAGTATCCAAGTCGAACACGATTCAAAAGTTGAAAAAGTGCGTCGGGAAGCGGTGCTTGTTCGTCGGTCTAGATTTCGGTGTTAGTCAGTTGTTAAATACGGGCATGAGATCCCTACAATTGCCACACGGCCATAATCGATCTAGTATCAAAAGTGGTCAGCTGGGCGCCGACCAGAAACATGTCGGATAGGACTAGACCTTATAGCCTTCCTTCGCCACGAGGTCAAACACGTCCTGTGGTGTCATGATATCTTCCTCCGAAACCGTTTCCCATATGGGTATGATCGTGAATACACCAGGGCGCTCTTCTACTTCGTCGTGAAGCAAAATACGGCCATCACCTTGACGGAGTTCCCGAAGGACATCCTTTTTGAATCGTTCCTCCATGGTCTCCACCATAGTAGTGGTGACCCCCGTGGCTCTATACATGTGAATGAACTCTCATCTCGACCTGAAAGAGATAACCATACTCCACATTCTCCAAGGGCTTGTCCACCAGCCGTAGAACATGCGGTCGGCCAGCGACATAAACGACAGGCTCCTGTTCAAGTCAGTACGCAATTGTGTCGCCAGTTGGAAAATTTTAACAAGACCTCTCTCAAAGACGTCCAAAACACCATATTTGTTCCTTGTGGACCGGCATCTACCCGCGCTAGCGCTCTCCGCAATCTGTACTAATATGACCGAAGATTCACCTGACTGTTGGTGAAGACACACCCTTGTACAGTAGGCATTCCGCTGGGTTCGTTGGGTAAACGAGAGCACTAAGAAGGGAGTGTGAAGAGGTGAAATCATACCTTCCGCAAACCATCTTCCCGTCATCGGCGCATTCGAGATGGGCAACAGAGGCTTCCCGGATGGTCTCTCCAGACGAGCCTAATACGAGGGTCAAAGGCACACGACGGAAGTTAGGTGATCCGTCGATCCGCCTGCCTCGCAGAACGTTGTTGAGTGTCATGTACGTTACCACGATGACAAACGCACTCCGGGAGGGTCATTTTTTGCAAATTTGAAAAGAAATCAGACTTCAAAATCGTGGAGGCTGACAAGATGCTTCCGGATCGATTGACCACGACCTGCTTAACTTCGTCAGGGTGGGCAACACTATCTATCCGCTCCAACGGAATTAATGCTTTCAGACCGCCAGCGATGAGGTCTTTTTGGAATGTCTTGATGACTGTTCGTAATTGATAAGTACATGCCGTGATAAATGACGAGTCGTAATTATACCTGGCCTGTTCTCGATGAACTTCTCGAAGGTTTCAACAGACTGCAGGGTGTCAGCTTCCGTTGATTGCAAATACGCCTGGAAGACAACGAGCTCGAAGTATCGCCGAAGATTGTGCAGCCCTGGAAAGGCGTCAGTCAATATCATGCTTTAGTCTTTACACAGACCTTTAGATGTATGAACACGCTTCTGCTGCTCATCAGTGGCTTGCTCTGCCTTCACACGTTCCTCCTCGATGGAATCACGCAGATTCAGAACTGCCGCACACAGATCGACGGCCTCGTCGACAGTATTTTTCACTGCTGGCCCTTGACGGACGATGCGAAGGAAATCTCAAATGGGATCTTAGATGCGTATAAGAATGGAATGAGGCATGAAAAACATACTGTCCACAACTTGGTATGACTGTCGCAAATTCACAAGCTCGTCTTCTGCACGTGAAACGGATGTCGAAAGGGAGCGTGATCGGGCAAGCAGCCGAGGGGATGCTTGAACGAGTAGTCTGCTGTCTCTCAACCATTGTTGAATTAAAAGAATCAGAACCTGAATTCGGTTAACGAGAAATTCATCTAGTCAAGGCGACCCTCACTGAAGTCAGTGTACTCCTTCCTCGTCCTAGTTGGCAGTTCACGACAATTGCAGTGTTCATGAAGTCAGTACGGACCACTAACTCCATGAGTTCGCTGATATCGGACATGTCCGGTGGACGTTCCGCGGTGATTGGGACACGAGTATACTGCACTTCAATCCCGCAATCCGACTGCCGTGATGCCATGATGTCCTTGAGGACAGCGACATCCTCAGATTGGACTTCTTCCCAGATTGGAATGACGGATCCATCCGACGTTTCCGTGTGTAGTAGAAGCCTTTGAGCGGTGTAAATAGTAGTAATATCGACTAGCATGCACCAGAATTTACCTTCCATCGAATGCATTTAGTTCCGCGAGTACATCATCTTTGAGGCGTTCCTCGAGCACTTCTAAGCGTGAAGCGGAGATTCCTCCATAATCTGCATTGAACGAGGTTAAAGTGTCGCCCAAGTAGACAGACAAACCAGCAACCTTTCATGTTCCTTAAAGAAAACCGCTCTCGCCTCAAACAGTAGGGAGCGCCATTGATATATACAATAGGTTCTTCACGGAGGGTCACCCATACCACTTTTTTGACATTTGGATGATGTTCCTTGACCAACTGGACTACCTTATCAATTGCTGATTCAGTTGGTTGTCCACACGCGTAGATATTCGTTCCGGTAATGTTTCTGAAGTTGATGACACCGCGAACGGATTGCGAGACAAGCTGTGACTCCGATAGCCATTGATCGGATTTCAGAAGGGTGCTAACAACGTCTTCTAGCAAGGATAGAATTTACCAAGACAAGATGAACCCACCTTTCTCGCAGAATGATGCCACTGCGATTCTGGATGAAAGAGAATTCATGGTTCGTTTCCCTCGCATCAGAACAAGTCTGACCTTTACGACATGGTCACTGTATTCATTTCCAAGTAATTGGCCACCGGCGATCTCAACGTTGTTCTTATGCCCAGCAACAAGCGACTTGTCCTCTGTCCCTGATCGAGACAGAAGCGAAAGATCGTTTATGGGGGCAAATACGTTCAATCGAGATCCCCGCGCCTTTCTCAGAAACATCACCTGACTAAGCAAAAAAATAGTAAGATTTAGTGCAATGATTCCGTACTAAATGGGCTTACTTCCAGATCTCTGTCCTCGCCTGAACATATTTCAGGGTGTGAGCAGCGGCGAACAAAAATAATAAATTCACGGCGAACCTTGAGCCAACCTGAGAATGTTTGGCTGAAGTCAGGAACGGAGTCAACATAGCTTGCGAAGGCGATCATGAAAAAACTAGAAGAGCGAAGTCTCAGACTCTAGAGTCGACCTCGTCTAGCATGTTACGCACTATTTTTCGAGCGACCTTCTAGCTTTGACTAGAATGTCTTCCCTCTTGGCACCGTCGTCGTCAGGGGTTGTGAGTGAATAACGGACCCGATGGACCAGGATATCTTCCCGTAGGTTTGTTACATGATCGCCTGCATCAAGAAACTCCAATCAGTCTAGCTTCACTGACCCCTACACTAAGACCAAAAAATGGTAAAATCAAAGAACGTACAAGTGTCAATGACACGGTCGACTACTTTTTTGGCCTGAAGACCGTGGTCTAAGCAACCGAGGAGGCTAAGGATGACGCCATAATTTCCCTGATGTGCTCTGCGTAAATTTTCGAGCAAGACGGGCTGTGACATTAGTAATGCAATAGCTGATTGTGATTGCAAGTCTAGAACATGCGAATTGGCTGGATCAGCCACTGAGCTGACTTGCAGCAAAATAGCACACACGTTGTTGTAAAACATATGTCAACCTAAGCAGGGATCTGTTCAAATCCTGTTGGGCACTAGCGTTTTCCAACGCCTGGGCAAGCTTCATATCCGTTGCGGGCTAAATGAGGGATCGGTTATTTCCGTCAATGAGCTCTCCACGGATCATATTACCTGACTCCTCGGCTGTAGATAACGATCAATGAGCTCGGCAACTAGTGATGAATTAGATGCCTTACGGTACTGATACCGGGCGTGACAGTTCCTTGCTTTATGGTTCCAGAAGGGAACATAGAAGGTGGCTTGGCAGCATAGGGGTCGTTTAAACCTCGGACGAGGAGCATGCTCCGACGAACGATCAAGGCGGCAACCATGCCAAATGTGGTCCGTACCGCGCCCATACCACAACTGAAGACGAGAGCGCTTCTAACGGGGTCGGCATCTTTGATGACGCGGAGGTAGGCATCCAGGTAGTTGTCCTGAGCGGGGAGATGTAACGTGATGATCAGGCCGGGATGTGGCAAAGAAAGCGGGATTACCTCTATTGGGCGATCAGGAGAAATGGGGATGCTGAGACGGATTAGTACAACACATGACGTAGTTGGCCAGGGAAGAAAAAGACATGCCGGTGATACTGGATATTGTCATTATGACGTAATCAGGGAGAAGAGAGAGACCGACCTCGACGTTCCATCCATCCAAGCGCATGTTCTGCCAGAGCTCGCGTGACGTCCTCACG
>QFEF01003302.1:0-17332 GCA_003316035.1 Neoboletus subvelutipes | reverse complement strand
CGTTGTTTGTGGATTTTTAATATATTTTTTTTGCTGGTGTTAATCATTGTCGATAGGATAACCGCACGATGGCTGAAATTTATAGTGATCTACCTTCCCCGATACTGAATCCATCAACAAATGGGAATACAACATTCTCCCACTGTATTGCATCCGGAGATGTAATTTGGGGTCTAAGAACAACTTTATATGGCTATCAGCGACACTCGGTTGCTGTCATGCTCCACAAGGAATCAAGGACTAGCCCAGTTCTGGATCCACTGCACATCTGTGTCTCATGCATGTCAGGCACTCATTGTTACATTCAGCCATCAACCATGGCTGTGTTGCAAGAATGCCCCATGTTTTCTCCATCTCAAGGAGGCATACTCTGCGAAGAGTTAGGTATGTCTGAGCCAAGTGTGGAAGCCTGTAACTTAGTTCTGTGTTAGGAACGGGAAAGACTGTCATGATCATTGCTCTTGTCCTTGCAACTGCCAGTCAACTCCCAGATCCAGAGGAGTCCCTGGTTGATGAGCGACCGGTGATGACACCTTTGGCTTACCATCACTTCCCTTCTGTGGAGTACGCTCTTGCAAGGGATAGAGCTGGTTTGGACTGGAGGGCTATTCAACAAGTGCCATCCCTTGTTGAACTTCTCGTGCACTATTTTTCTTTGTTTAAAGTCACTACAGGCCGCCCAGGATTTGCAGATGAACTTGAAGCCAGCCATCTGTGGCCATTTATAAGGGCGAATAAACCCTTTTATCACTCTTATAATACTGAGCTCACTGCAGAAGCACTAAAAAGGTCACATCGTCGGGTGGCATCCAATCTATGTCCTCGAACTATGTACCTCTCCTCAGCCACCTTAGTGATTGTCCCCTTGACCTTGTTGGGTCAGTGGAAGACTGAGATTGGCAAGCACTGTCATGACTGTGTTCGGTATCTCATTGTCCGTCCTTCCATGGATCTCCCTGATGCTAGGAAACTTGCATCAGATTATGAGGTAAGTGTGTGCATGATGGCTTCGGGTGTGAATACTTGACTAATAATTCCTTCTCAGCTGATTGTCATGAGTGATACCCGTATGTGGGCTGTGTGGTTTCTGGTGCAGGGACTAATAATCAGCAGGTTTTCGCAAAGAGTCCAAGAAGAACAAGACGGAAAAACTCTATGACCTCAAATCTTGTACCTGCCCATGCTTGGCGGGGTCCCGAGTTCCAGATTGTAATTGTCCTGGAGACCCTGATGTTACTCCTCTCTTGCAGGTACGGTGGAAAAGGTTGGTTATTGATGAAGGCCATATTGCTAGCAATATGGTAGCCACCATCAACCATTTTGTTCGGCAATTAAGTATCCAACACAAGTGGATCGTCACCGGCACACCCACATCCAATATACTCGGTCTCAGTTTAGGTCGTACGACTGACGACCATGAATCCGACCATTATGTTGACTCGGTTGAGTCTGTTCTCGATTACCCTCAGTCTGACCCTCCCACGGCCACGTCTCCTAGTCAGGATGATGGGTGCTACGTTCGGATCTGGGGCAGTTACGATAGTCTCAACCTACGCAAACTGGGAACCATGATTGGAGATTTCCTTGCTGTTCCTCAGTTCCGTGCTGATCCGAAGAGCTTCTCGGTTCATGTTTCGACACCACTATGCGATCGACGCGGACCACGACCTGGCGCTATCGATGTTCTCAGCCAGGTAATGCAAACGGTGATGGTCCGTCATAGGTAAGTCAAAGAATGTACTATCACCTACACGTGCTTACCTCCAGCTCACAAGAATCGAGGATGTGGAAAATGATGTTTTGTTACCCCCGATGGAACACAACATGATTTACATGGATTTGGACAATTACGCTCTGAGGTCATACAATGCGATGCAAGCCTCCCTCGCAATCAATGCTATCGATTCACAGCGAGAAGGGAGGGTAAGTCGATATAGATTGGTATTATGTTGTTCTATTGCTCAGCTCCTCTCAGCATTATCTTTTCCACCCAAGTGTACGTCACACGGCATTTTCACTATGTGAAACAGTACTCTCATCTACCTCCATCCGAGCCAGAGTGTCAAGGAACTACAGACGGCTATAAACAATTCGTCACAGTAAGCTACTGGACAATTTCTGCATCATGTCTCGCGATTTCTGAGATTACCGTCTCTAGGAGTCTCTTCTGGTCATCTTCAGATATCTTGTACAATGTCGACGAGATTTGCAGCTTAGCGGACGAATACATGAATCGCGCAGTCCATCGGGAGTCTGGTCGGGAGGCAAGTCATGAGGACTTAGACCTCCTACGGCAAGCGCTCAAACATGCGTATGGACTATCTTCATTGCACCGACGTCCGACTGACATGGCTATATAGAGCTGCCGCTGCCAACAACCACATGTGGAGAGCGATGCAACCTTATCCGGACATCCCATTCAAGGTATCTGGACTTGACCCAGCCGTTGCTGAAGCATGGACGCGAACTCGGCTGTGTAGCGGTCGTCGAATGATTGACGTTATGCACCCGGACCGGCTGGTGAACCTGCGTTCGCTTGTGCGCAAGAAGCCTCTCATCTCGAGAGACGACCTGGTTGACGAGGGCAACGTCCTCGATAGGAATGAAAAACGGGTGATAGCTTCGAGATCTATCAGATCACGTGAAGTAAAACATAGTGCGAACCGAGCGAAAGAGGTCGTGAAAGAGATCCACGAGACGATTGAAATTCTGAAGAAACGTGTCGAAGGGATGGACGCATCCGACGATGAGGAGCTTGAAGATCCTCAGGACGGGGACAGGGTCAACCTTGGAACTGAAGCAGCTCGCGTGACGAGATCTTCGCATTTGTCTGGAGTGAGGGTCGGACCCTCACTGTCGGTGAAATTGAACTTCATCCTTGCCGAGGTATGTCTGCACATATGTATCAATGACATGGATTACATTATGCATGCTTGCAGGTCCAGCGATACTCTGTGAAGGAGAAGTTCCTGATTTTCTCCAGCTCTCTCCTTACACTCTTTCAAATCGGCGAGGCCTTGTCACTATTTGAAGTCAAGCATCTACGGTACACAAATGAGGAGCAATACCTGTTCAGGGAGCAATCGATCACAACATTCGAGACTTCGGATGTATACAAGGTTCTCCTAATGGAATTGAAGCTTGGTGCACGTGGCCTGTCAGTTCATACAATGGATGCACAACCTTGAGACTAATATCTTCTATAGGAACTTGATATCGGCCTCCCGGATTATTTTCTGTGAGCCTGTCTGGCACCCTGACGTCGAGGCACAGGCTATCAAGGTTTGAAACCTTCCTGGTACATTCCAGCCATAGTCTAATGCTGTCTCCCAAGCGTGTCCATCGTATAGGTCAAACAAGACCAGTCACTGGTCAGTTCCTTCACTCTCGAGGGTATTCATTACTTATGCGCTTCTAGTAAAGACCCTGGTCATCCGCTCCACGGCTGAGGAAGCCATGATCGCCCGGAGGCAACACCTGAGAAGTAGTGACAAGGTTCCAACCATGGCGGCTGAAAGTGGCATGCGAGACTACCTAATGGTAATTTGTAATTCTTTTTCCGTTCTGTTGTCATCTAACACGAGAGTAGCATCCCCGCTTCTTAAGGGAGTCTACCACAAGTGATCCGATCAGTGTGGTCCTATTGCTTGATGACAATCAGGTGGCGTCAGTCGATATGCAGTCCAATTCGTTCGAGGACGTGGAAGGCTCAAGCAGAGTTGACGTTGTCTCACACAACCCTACGTATGAGTCTGAGGACCGGAGTGGGGACGTAACAACACACAAGAGAGTGAGGTTTGAGGAATGACCGTGTTGCTACTTTCGCACTTACACTGTGAGCACTTGTCTGTAATTAGTTTACTGTAACGCCTACTTCGAGGTCATGTGACCGACGCGTTGTTTTCACGACGCGGTACGAGTTGTTCGGCTCTATCTCGACCAGCTTTATAGGATCGGCGATGCTCGCAATTATCACACACAATGGCATCAGTCTCATCGACCCAGCCAATTTCAAGATTTCGTCGAGCTCGTTCCCTACTTCCAGTTCTTTGGAATGCTCCACGAGTGTCTGGTCTTCGGACAACTCCCAACTCTACCTGGCTGATTCCTCGTCTATCAAAAGATATACGCCATCGGAATGCCTCCTAGAAGAGCTTTACTGTGGACCCGATACCGTGACATGTTTGGCAATGAATGACAAGAGCACCATACTCTTCTTTGCGACAGCTAACAAGGTGTGGTCACTGGATTGCACCCACTCACCTGGAAAGGTCCTATCCTCTCTGGAACCTCAGAAGGACACCGTGACAAGGATCTCGATGTCCAACGATAGCACTTTGCTGGCGTCCGTGTCGGCTTCTGCGGTCTTTGTGCATAACTTGACGCTTTCGTCGCACACTCAATTGAAGGGCCTGCCGGACAGGAAGCCCGTCACATGTTGCTCATTCCACCAACATTCCGGGAGGCTTTTATTAGGTGTTGGACGGGACATTGTTGTCTACGATTCGATGCGACCATCTAACCCACTCAAGACCGTTCGCATCCCTGGTGGTGGGGATGTGGTGGGTGTATCAGCCAGCCCGTTTAGCAAAACCCTTGTCGCTGCTGTCACGTCCAACGGCGACGTAGCCCTTGTCGATCTAGACAAAGATAACGGGTATGTGATTCCTTGAGACTAACGCGCCTAGCTTGACTTCTTTGGCCAGGATACTGAAAACCGTCAATGTGAAGACACCTCTTACTTGTTGCGCCTTCACTGCGGAAGGCGCAGCCATATATCTGGGCACTGAGAGTGGTAAACTCCTGATCCTCGATTTGAGGTCACTGGAGAAAGAGCCAAAGTCGTTCAGGATTGGTGACGGCGGTGCTCCCATCACGGCAATTAATGTCCAGGTAAGCATTTCATTTCGTGTGGACTACAACCAATCATTTATATTTACAGGGGAAATCCAAGTCTCACCTTCCTGACACCGCTCGCATAAATGTCAAGTCAAGTTCGGCAACAGTTTTAAGATCGTCTCCACGACGGTCTGTGCCTCCGACACGAACGATATCCACTAGTTCCGTTATCGCTGGTCTGGGGGTTAAGTCCCCAGCGCGTGCTACGGTTGCGTCAAAGATTCGTGGGGGAGGTGGGGTTACACCCAAGAGGAAGCTTTTTTCTCCCGTGCGAACCCCACTATCCGAGACCCCAAACCTGGGGGTAGATGCACAGCTAGCAGCTTCGCGTTCTCGTATGCAGATTTCCCTCTTTGTCACTTTACATAGCACCTGACATTGGTTCGTAGCAACACTATCTCGCCGCGTAAAACCTCTGAAACTTCAAAGAAGCAAGGAACAAGGGGAAAACTGCGAAACCCAGGCTCGGCCGCCTTCCCTTGCATCCCGTGGGTTAACCGAGCTAGCAAATGCAAGACAATGCACCAAGCCTAACTCGTCCCATAAGATGGGACAAGGCGTCGAACGTCTAGGACTTGGATCTGCGCCGGAGTCTATTTCCGGGCATCTCGCAGCGATGCGAGTCCGATCAGGTCCCCAGTTGAACGGCGACTCCAGAGACGAAGGCGATCGGCCGAAGACTACGACACGTCGAATTATTTCCGAGTCTGTTGAAAGCGTACCTATTGGACGAAAGCTCAGGTCCATTTCAACTGGCTCTGCTCAAAGTAAAGTATCGCCCTCGAAAGTTGTCAATGGAGTCGTCCGCATGCAACAAAAACAAGAACGACGGTCAGCCACGCCGGACAATACTGATGATCGCTTTGACTTGTCCGATCCCGAGTTACTACGCGAACCTTTGACACCCATCCCATTGGGGAAGAATGTAGCGAAAGCTCCATTGGCGAGTGCGACCGGCAGCGGTGACGGCATACTTGGGCTTACTAGTCCGGAGGTCGCAAAATGGGCTAAAGGGGAGAGCCAGAAAGGGAAGGGGAAAGAAAAGGTGGTTGAAATAAAGAAGACTAGGTTTGCGCAGCATCCAGACATCAAAGAGTCATCTGGAGAGAGTGACGAATCGGAAGACGAACGGGGGGATGAAGAACGAGAACAAGAGCTTTCTTTACAGGTATCACCACGTCGCCCAACTGCTCCGCCAACCTGGCTCCAATCACCGCACCGCCCGTCAGCTGCGAATCTGAACATGAACGCGGCTGCACAGGATTTCCTGCGGGGTATTGTTCACGATGTCATGTACGACTTCCAGCGCGAGACTAAGGCAGAGATGATGGGTTTACATCTGGACCTTGTCCGGATGGGTAGAGGGTGGAAGGAGGAGCTCAGAGAGATAATGGAAGAATGGAATGGGGAGATTCGAGAATTGAAGGCGGAGAACAGGCGCTTGAGAGAGGAGAACGAGAGACTGCGAAGAGGTTATTGATTGTTCCAGCTCTTATCAATTTGTTACGGTCACGTGGTCACGACGTTGGGGCCAACGGATATGTTCCCAGTCACTTCTCAACCATGAATCACACTTTGGATTCCTCATCTGCAGTCTCGGTCAACGCGCTCGTATTCTCAGGTGGTGAAGTCTGGAGCGAAGAGGAGCCAGATGCGCAGGCAAATGCAATCCTGCAGACACTCGCTCAATCGGCGCCGGGACCATCGAGCACTATGCCAAACGAGACGGGACGATCAGACGGAGAGCAGAATGTCAGTGCATACGTACGCGTTTTTGAAGGTGCCCCTTATTTTTCTCGTGATTCTGTAGGTTACACTCATATAGATACCCTCAGACATGGTCACTACCGTGATCAAGGAGGAGACACATCTGCTCAACGATGAAGAATTCGCGCTCTTGACAGTTTTTGCTCATCTCTCTTGTACGCTAATCCATTTCCTACTCCGACCAATCCTTCTCACTTGTGAAAGATAATGCGCGGTTCCTCATGGTGAAGTTGCTACTGAGAAAGCAGGAAACTTGGCATCGCCTCGATACTTTGAAGTATGAAGGCGAACTTGGTTCCGTTTCGGCCATAGTAGAAGCAATCGACGAATTGTGCCAAGTGGGTCCCGAAACATCGGATGTCGTCGAGAAGGAAGAGCCAGAAGAACAAGGGATCGTCGACGCCGCGATGGGTGAGAGTGTCGCGAATCCCCAACAAGAGCAAGACAAGCTGGCGTCGGTTGATGCAGGAGCTCCGGAGTTCTCGTCGGAGAACAGGCCTCCTGCGTTAGCCAGGAACGAACGAGAAATGGATTTGAAGAGTCTACTAGAATGCTTGAGAGTAGACGAGCTCAAAGCTGTCGCTAAACAGCTGAAACTCAAGACAAACCAGAAGGTGAGTCTCCCCTTGCCAAACGATGTCCAACTGAGTGTATTCCCTGCAGAAAGACGACCTCATCAAAGATCTCCTTGGTGCATCATCGTCACAGTCAACATTAACGAGCTTTGCCCGCAGGGACGGTGTCACACAATCCAAAGGTTGTGGTTACCACCAAACCAAATTGCCATTTAACAAGCTGAGGCCTCAGCAAGATAGACTCAAGGAGATTGTCCTCCGCTACATAGGTATGTGCCTTGGAGTCAGAGTGTTCGTGACTCATCCTGTCTCCAAGTCAAATGCGTACGAGTTGATGAGGAGTTTTTTGGTGTGATACATCGGGTAAACCTCGTGTACTTCCGCATGTGAGTTGCCATCATTCAATTCGTGTGACACACTCCCACCTGTTCCTTCCAGAACTCAATATACTCCTGGCATACTTGTGGCGGCACTTTTAACCCGCTTCGGTAAACGAGCCTACCCTGGGTACAATTTTGAACGCACCAAGAATATTTGGCCCTCTCGCCAAGCCCTCCTTGACTATGAAGAAGTGCTTATTCTCGAAGGACAAGTGGATACGCTGCTTGCTGGGAATGTCCCCCTTTTGGGTGGTAGAGCGGCTGGGAGCAGAACTCCTGCCCCCAGGTTCTTACCAACACCCGTTACTCCCGGAAATGCAAAAGGCAGCAGAGAGGGGGAGAACCTCGGAGATGAAGACACGATGCCCGACGTCAAGCCTGATAGTATTCGCGTGCGGGCCGCGCGCATGGTGAAGGACATTTTTGAGCGAGTGTATCCCCGCTGGCAGGATCTCGTGAAGACCAACGGTGAAGAGGATGGCCGAGCAAACGGATTAGAGCGATTCCACTACGGTTTGTTTAATTGGTGGTCGTTTTCTTTTCATAACTGAATATTTTTCCCAGGACATGTTCTCACGCGAATTGTTTGCAAAGGTAGTACCGGACTCGGTATCCTTGGGGAGTACGAACGAGAACTAGATGTTTTGGAAGCCCTTCTAGCACAGAAGAGGTGGCGAAGAGGGCAACGTGGGAGGTGGTATGAACGGCGAGCACTAATTCTCTCGACCCATTTTCCAAAGGACGAGGAGACCATGGAACGAACGTTGGATGCGGTTATGGAGGCTCTTAGAGATCCTGACACACGTATCGGTAAGATTTGCAACCTGGATAGATTTGCGAGTGCTAAAAGTGCTCAGTCTGCCGGCCGAAGCTTCAAAAGCGTCTCAGGACGCTAGAAAACAAACTAAAGATACCTGTCAAAGAGCGACATACATGTGATGGCATCCTTGTGGAGGCCAATGAAGTAGTATTCGAAGCTGTCCGCCTCAGACATCGAGCAGCTAGCCTGAAGCTTGATCGGACAGGCAGGTGCATCAACGCCAATGTATCACAGCAGGGAAATCAGGATATCAAACGCTATTATTCACCTGTGACTACCTCAGTGAAAGCCGAACACAGCTCGAGTGTGGCACCCCATTCTTGCCACGAATCATTGGTGAGGCTACCAGTTCAAAGAAGTACTTGCAAGAGTTCCTCACTTTGGTACAGTCAGATATGCCGAAAGGAAAAAGTCTCTGGTTGGGTCGGAATGGCGAGGAATTGACTGTTGAAGCACTTGCCCTCCAACGTTACGAGAAACAAGGGTTCAAGGGGTTCGCATCTTTCCTCACGATCTCTGAGCACTGCTCGATCATTATTCATTCAGCGTCCACTGCGAAACGCGGGTTATCGCCATGTTGTTTGGCCTCCTTTTTTGGGATATCATTTTTGAATCAATTCCTGGTGCATTTGAGACACCTTACCAGACTGCCCCCCTGGACATTGCGGAGGACTCTTTTTATCATTCTCGGAGAGATCTCATGGACAAGCGACTCGCTGCCATCGAAGCTGGGAAAGGCGCCGATCTCATCCGGGCCGTCGACACCAAGCACAGAGCCAGCGGGACATGGTGCGTTGGTGTTCAGTGGGACTTGTTCAGTAGCGATGATCTCGTCGACATTGTAACGGTAAATTTTTAATCCAAATTTCAGATGACCCCATCAGCTCATCCATGAACATCAAACAGTGCATCGGCGGAAAAGCACTCTCTGTCATTTGTCGCGTTCTCTGCGAAGACTACACATTCGGAACATCTGGTGGCCCAGATCTTTTTTTGTGGAATATTGAAGAAAGCACTTGCAAGTTCGTGGAGGTCAAGAGTCCTAAAGACACTCTTCAAGAGAACCAACGGGTGCGCGGATAACGTGCGCTGTTTACGCGGTACTGATACCACGTTAAGGTTTGGATTGACATCCTGCTGAAAGCTCCAGCGGCGGTAGAAATATGTCGCATTGTGGAGAATGGGGACGAAACTGAAAAGAAGCCGAACGCGAAAACACCCAAGAGCACCCGCAAGAAGGCCAAGAAAACGCCACGAAACGAGAAGGTGCTGGTTGACACGGAAGATGCAGATGCCCTCCCGAACATACTCGACGACCCACATATGACACTGGAGGAGCAGCCAGCTCTAACTAGTGCGTGCTCTTCACTGGGTCCCGTCAACCTGCGTATTGTCACGAGGGAAGTGATAACAATTGCTCCATCCACGTACATCGAAGGGACGTCCAGTCCGTTGAAGCGCAAGGCCAGTCCCCCCGGAGTTATGCCACCCACACCTTCTAAGAGACCAAGAGCATCATAGAACCCTTTGCTTGCTCAGATGTCCACTTCGTCGACTGCGTTCAGGTTCACCTACGCACCATGACGCGATGGTGCAATTCGAAGCCCCCGTCGGCATTACTGCTATTGCTGCTTTGATTTAACTGTTCTCAATTTTCTTGTTCTTGCGCTCCAGGGAATCAGTCCAGTGCAGGTACTCCAAACGTCGTTACCCGCACGTCCGACCCCTTTACCTTACTGCATATTTAAATCAGTGATATTCTTTCGATTGTTTCCACTTGTCAAGTGATAGTTGTTGAAATACTGGTTTCAGCGTGGCCATTCTTACGTTATCGATCTCCCCGTAGCACTTGTAGGATAGCTGAGTATGATTATGGGTCGCAATCGAGGAATGCCTCAACTACTAGACCGATGAGAAGGCCGATAAGATTCACAAGTACGTAGGAGGATGCTGAAAGAGTAGATTGTATTCCAGCGTTCCGGTTTGATTACACAAAAGAGATAGGAAAGGTCTACTCAATTTTATACCCCACCCCACTCCCCTCAGGCGACCAAGGAGCTCAGTACGTGCGCTTGAAGGGGGGAACAGCTTTGCACTCGTTCTCATCGAGAGTCTGGTCGATGACACTACGGTACTTGATGGTAACGTCCGGTGAGCCGACATCGTGCCAGGTAAGAGTATGCTTCATCCAATTCTCGTCGTCACGCTATAAGACGCAAAAGTCAGGGGGGATTGGACATGGGGTACAACGGACGTGGAGTCGAGAACTGACCTCTGGGTAGTCCTCACGCGCGTGAGCACCGCGGGACTCCTTACGAGCGGCAGCAGCGGTGATGGTCTGGACAGCGCACTGGAGAACGTTGCGAAGCTCCAGGGTCTCGACGAGGTCACTATATGCGCGTCATCTCTACGTTTTCATCGCGATCGACAAGTCACGTACGAGTTCCAGATCATGCTCCTATCTTTGATACCGACGTCCTTGAAGGAACTGTAAATATTACTCAGCTTCTCAACGCCCTCGTCCAGACTCTCTTGGGTACTGTTATGCAGACACACGTGATGAGCTTCATATAAAAAAGCTAATTTGGAGGTCGCAACTGACCGGAAGACGGCAGCATCAGATTGCATAGCCTTTTGCATGTCCAATCTGATAGAGGCAGTTGACTTGGGGCCGTCTGCGTTGCGAATGTTGTCCAAGAACTCAATGCTGCCAAGACCAGCTCCGTCAGGAATCTTCTTGTGTGGCTTTCCCGGGGTAAGGTTTTCCTTGATGTGGTTGGCACAAGCACGACCGAATACGACGATATCAAGCAGGGAGTTTGCACCGAGACGGTTTGCACCATGGACAGACACACAGGCAGCCTCACCAGCGGCATACAGACCAGAAACGACCTTATCCTTGCCGTTCTGCAGAAGGGCATCAGTCAATGAACACCGTGTACTCAATCGGCATACCTCGTCGGTCGTGAGGACCTCACCAGTGTATCTTGTAGGAATTCCGCCCACTGAACCTTCATCAACATATGCAATCGCCATAATTAAGCAAGACTCACTGTTGTAGTGTACGGTAGGTAACACTGGAATAGGCTCTTTGGTGACGTCGACACCAGAGAAAATAGCGGCAGTCTCTGAAATACCAGGCAGACGCTCATGAAGGACCTCGGGAGGTAAATGGCTGAGTTGCAGATAGAGGTAGTCCTTGTCGGGTCCAACACCCCGTCCTTCGCGAATCTCAATGGTCATCGAGCGTGAGACGACGTCACGAGAGGCAAGATCCTTCGCAGTAGGCGCGTAACGTTCCATGAAACGCTCACCCTCAGAGTTCAACAAGTATCCACCCTCACCACGAGAGCCTATTATCGAAAAAAATAAGATCATATGAACATCCGGTGTAAGAAGTTAGCTTACCTTCGGTGATAAGGCATCCAGCGCCGTAAATACCAGTAGGGTGGAACTGAACGAATTCCAGATCTTGCAAAGGAAGACCTGCACGAGAAACCATAGCGTTACCGTCACCGGAGCAAGTGTGTGCACTCGTGCAGCTAAAGTAAGCGCGTCCATAACCACCGGTAGCCAAGACGGTCTTGTGGGCCCTGAAGCGGTGGAGGGTACCGTCTTCCATATTGAGTGCAATGACACCGACACACTCGCCGTCCTGCATGATCAAGTCGAGGGCGAAGTATTCGATGAAAAAGTTGGTATTATGGCGGAGAGACTGGCCATAGAGGGTGTGGAGTAAAGCGTGACCGGTACGATCAGCGGCAGCTGCACAGCGGTATGCTTGACCGCCTTTGCCATACTCTAAAGACTGACCACCAAAAGCACGTTGGTAGATTTTCCCATCCTTTGTCCGGGAGAAAGGTACACCGTAGTGCTCAAGCTAGGGCGAGGAGTCGGTTCGATGTCACGACCTTGATCCGTCTCAACATACCTCAATGACAGATTTTGGTGCTTCACGACACATGTAGTGGATGGCATCTTGGTCACCAAGCCAGTCTGAACCTTTAACCTGAACCGAGCGCATAAGTTGAGGACACGCGCGAATCCAAGTCACCCTACCGTATCGTACATATGCCATCTCCAGTCATCTTCGGTCACGTTCTAGAGACAGAATCAGACATGCAACAACAGAGAGAATTTCCCGACTACACACGCCCAGTGCAGCATTGATACCACCCTGCGAGATTGGGTTAGAGTCACGCAGAGGCAATGAGATATACGATGCGTCGACTGACCTGTGCGGCCACAGTGTGACTCCGGGTGGGGAATAACTTGGTGATACAGGCAGTGTTGAGACCCGCCTCTGCGAGACCAAAGGCGGCTCTGAGACCCGCACCACCGGCACCACTTTGAAGCGAGGAGGTCAGCTTCGCGAGACGCGTCCGATCAGTGTACTTACACGACTATCGCATCGTACTCATGCTCGATGAGTGGATACTTTCCCGAAGTCCAGGACTGGCGTAGGGAAGGTGAGGAGAGTTTAAGAAAGTGGTATGTGTATAATACCTTGACCTCCTGTGCTTTTACGGGATTGGTCGCTGCAACCTTGCGTGGAGGAAGGGTCGTAGAAAAGGATCGCTGAGGTTGGAGGAGAGCCCTGGGCGGGATCGCCTTTGTCAGGGACTTTCTGAACATTGTGCACGACGAGGAGAGACAGAGAGAGAATTTGCGGCTCCACGCGGGTCGACACGCGAAAAAATGGCGCCCGGCGCATGATTTCCCATGCGTGGCCTCCGCTTCTCACCGGAAAACAATGTCAACCACGTCTAGTTACATGTCTACTACCTGAGCACACCAAGCGGGTCGTGCTGCACGGGCACCTCGTTCCGCACATCTAGCGACGCATCACTACAGACCACCGTCCGACTCGCGGCTACCGACCACTGCGCATGTGTGACATTCCCGCCATCTGACACTCTCTGGAAAGGATTATTGGCAGATACCCGCACGGGTGCCCGCGGCAATGTGGCTCGCGAAACGACTGGTGTACTTGCCGACGCTGAACGGCTATGATCTGGTGTAGCAGGTACCGCCTGACCTCCATGCGACGAAACGAATCTACGCAGTGTCTCGTTGACGCTCGAGGGAACAGGGGCGTTTGGCGTAGCTCGCCGACTGTCCCGACTTGACCCAGATCTCGCTGTTGCGACCAACGGCGACGTTTCCCGTGTCTCCCAGCGTCTTTTAAATTCTTCTTCTCCCCAGAGCCGCCGTTCGTCTATCTCATTAATCTGTCCACTCAGAACGTCCCGCACATACGACAGAGATTCCAACGATCGCTTCCTTTGTACTTGCCAAGCTTCTTGCCCATCTTGTTCGTCCACCTCCCTATTTAGTGTCTCCACAACCCATGTGACAGCCTCTCCAAGATGCTTGTTCTGTTGCCGAAGCTCTGCTAGTTCACGTGCAGATTCAAACTCACCACGGTGATCCCAAGAGTATCTCTCTGTGGGCGTTCGTTCGCCAAGAAGCGGGTAGGAGGAAATTGAGGACGACCCGAATGACGGAGGACGAACAAGAGTGGAAGCCAGATCAGGAAGATTGCGCTGTGTGCGGTTTGAGCACATATGCCTCAAAAGTGTCGTGTAATCTCACTTTTAGCTCAGACATGGCGTTCATGACAGTCTTGTTAATGCCTAGGTTCTCACCACGATCCAGAAGTCCGCGGGCGATAAGTTCTGGAAAGCCAAGCTGAAACGAAGGTTGCTGACGGAGACCCTCTGTTGAAGGGCTTCTTGATATGTGTTCCGAGAAAGTCGTTTGATGTGTTCTCTCGATAGGACGAGCTTTTCGTCTGACGACCGGTGGAGGCTCTGAAATTTCGAGGGAAATGTTCAGAAGGTTACGGTTCTCGATTGCCAGCGATGCACCCGCAGAGGGTGTGTGGAGCATTTCCAGGGCTGTTGCCTGACGGATAAGAAGTAGTATGTGGTACAGAGCTCCCTCTTCATGAACTGGACACGTTGGATATCGCAGGAGGTGCATCAGTTGGGTGCTGTAATCTGATGATATGACTGGGGTATCGTCACTGTCAGCAATCAGAAACTGAACCATGTTTCTACACTTACGCTTCGTTCGTATACGTATAAGCATCGCGACACATGTCCACTGTACGATATCGGAAATAGGTGACGAGGTAGCAAACAGCCCATCCCATAGCATCATCGCTTCGCTCATCGGGAATTCTCGCGTGAATAGTAAGCGGAGCCATCGCCTTCATCGCAACATACGTCAGCAGAAAACAAACAAAATGGACCATTGACGTACAAGCCATACATCTGGGGCTCGACACCCGCAGACTGCATCGCATCATGCAATACAGGATCAACGGACTTGAGAAGTGTACCCTGTATATTGTTGCACGTCTGGATAATTGGAGAGACATACGGCTTCAAGTTTATGGGTCCGCGAGAGAGCGATGGCGGTGAGGTCGGCTCCTGCCATTCATACCAGTGCGAGATGTTGCACATCAACGAGGAAAACAGCGCCCAGGAATCGGCGGCAACCCATGATCGAGAACATAATTCTGAGAATAAAGGGTCTGGTCCCGACGATTCCGATTCCGCTACAGAGTCAAAATCTATGGCCAAAGACATCATTTATGCTTCAGCTTAGAATGGGGACAGATGAGCAGACTGGAAAGGCGAACTGGAAAAGCGAGGGAACGGAGGGACTACCTAAGGTAGTGCGACAGCTGGCGACTTACCGACAGCATAGAACAGAGGAGCGAGTAATTCATGCATGCCTTGTCGATATCCGATGTCCGGATGCATCAGACAGTAAAGAAACAAAACATTCGTCAATTGATGCTGAATGTCTTCGTTTCGAAAATATCCCATGTCTGGGAATCTATGCGCATGTGGAGGTGATCATCATTGATGACAGGTTTCACAGTTGCTCACGTTCTCTCAACATCTTGCTGGATCGTCTTCCGAAGGTCTACGGCAGCGAACCACGTTCTCCATGGATTCTGTTGGCCGTGAACAATGCCCCCATGTAGGAAATGAATGCGCCACATACCTCGTCGTGCAAACTCAATGGATTGTTCGTCTCCAAGTCTGTTGTGGGTTGCGTCTTCTGCCTCGGTATCGTCAGACCAGACACGAAAAAGCTCTCATCGTAGCTCCCATCGGGGGCCTTCATCTTTTCCAGCAGCAGCTCCGAGAACTGCTTACGATAAATCCGAAGCAGTTCAATGGATATGCTTGGCACCTCGTTGGGTGGTAGCTCGAGTGGTTCATCTTTTAGGAGAAACAACTGTCAGACACGATGTGAGCATATCCAATCAATGGGATGTATCGATAACGATGTCTCGCCTTCCATGTCAGACTCCGCCCTGGGATTCCGATAGCTCCATCAGAGGGATGCAACAATTGTCCTTGGCTAACAACATCCCTGAGCTTGGAAAGTGTGAAACCGCTGTGAAAGAGCTGCTGGAAGATATGACTGCATTGAGGTGAACACCTGGCTGATTGCATGACGTGATTAGTAGATGCTGAACGCACTATGTCAACCGCGTCGCAGGTCGGGTCACTTGCTCGGCCATTGTGTGTGTATTCGTCACAGCGGATGATCAAGGTATCTGGCGAGCACTGTTTGGTGTTATCCAACCAAATGGAGCTAGCTCAGCCCGCAACAATAGATCAGAGATAAAAGAGAAATTCATTCTAAGATGCGCTGACAGTATAACGTACAAGCTGCTGTAGGAATTATGGGATGGAATACAACATACTGACATGATGCAATGAAATCACACAACGTATGCAAGCAGAAGCCGGTGGGAGTCAACGAGCCCTTCAGTCAACCTCCTCCACACTCGGCCCATCCTCTGAAGCACCAGGGAAACCACCTGGAGCACCACCGCCAGGGAAGCCGCCCGGTGCACCACCAGGGAATCCACCAGCACCACCCGCAGCACCGTAGAGCTTCTGCATGATTGGGTTGGCAATACCCTCAAGATCCTTCTGCCTCTCCTCGTATTCTTCCTTCGAAGCCTCTTGTGAAGCGTCAAGCCATTGGATGGCATCATCAACAGCAGACTTGAGTTTCGCCTTGTCAGCAGCGTCGAACTTGTCGGCAAGCTTTTCATCCGTAAGCGAATTACGGAGGTTGTAGGAGTAAGATTCGAGACCGTTCTTGGCCTGGATACGAGAAGCCGCCGCCTCATCCTCGGCTACGAGCAAAACCGTCACCATCACCATAAGTCCGAAGCGGCCCGATTGAAAACTTACCCTTGTATTTCTCAGCTTCGTTGATCATGCGCTCAATCTCCTCCTTCGACAAGCGACCCTTGTCGTTGGTGATCGTAATGCGGTTCGACTTGCCCGTGGTCTTGTCAGAGGCAGAGACGTTCAGGATACCGTTGGCGTCGATGTCGAAGGTGACTTCGATCTGAGGAACACCACGTGGAGCAGGTGGAATACCAGAAAGTTCGAACTTGCCAAGCAAGTTGTTGTCCTTTGTACGTGCACGCTCACCCTCATACACCTGGATCAATACACCAGGTTGGTTATCCGAGTACGTCGAGAAGGTCTCTGACTTCTTGGTAGGAACAGTAGTATTACGCTTGATGAGAGCGGTCATGACACCTCCAGCAGTCTCGATACCGAGAGACAACGGAGCGACATCGAGGAGGAGGAGGTCTTGAGTTTTTTCAGATGTATCACCGGAGAGAATGGCGGCCTGGACAGCCGCACCGTATGCAACGGCTTCGTCGGGATTGATGCTCTTGTTTGGTTCCTTTCCGTTGAAGAAGTCGGAGACGAGCTTCACAATACGGGGGATACGAGTAGAGCCACCGACCAGGACGATCTCGTGAACATTGCCCTTGTCAATCTTCGAATCACGAAGAACCTTCTCAACTGGCTCCAGGGTGCTACGGAACAAGTCCT
>QFEF01003298.1:0-10298 GCA_003316035.1 Neoboletus subvelutipes | reverse complement strand
TATCATGAATTGATGAAGAACCGCACTGCATCAGAAGAATTTGAAGTGACTGATCGACTTGGAAAGATCTTTTTAATGCTTCAGACTCTTCCTGACTTGCTCAAGGGAAGTTCCAAAACACCTGGAAGGACGTGGAGACTGGAGGATGATAAAGTGGTGTTGATCACAAATCCAAAGTTCTACAAAATCACAGGTATATTGAAGGAGAACGAAGGAAAACAGCCTCGAAAGAAGATGATGCGCCTTCTGAAGCCACGAAATCAGCTACATATGGATCTCTTGGAGCATGCTGGATATGATGACCTTATAGCAAGCAAGGCATTGATCATGGAGAGGCAAAGATTAAAAGAGCAAAGAAACCGAAAATCATTGAAATCCAGAAATGCTAGAAAGCCTCCAATGAGAAGGCAAGAAGTGAGCTTACAAGGACAGGAAAAGGATCAGGGTACTTCAAAAGCGATGGTAGAAGACAAAGAGGACAATGAGGAGACAGAAGAGGATGAGGATGAGGATGAGGGTGTAGAGGGGGATTTGGATGAAACAGATTGAATATGTATGTCAATCAAATAATAGTTGAGGTTACTATCCATCAGTATGTCATATATGGATATCATGCTCACTTTAATCAACCATACTAGCCATCAATCTAAACGGTATTTCCCCAATATATACAATATTCTAAGACTGTATTACAACCATTAGCCATGCTTCTGTATTTTATTTGGTTGAGCTGGATTATCATTCCCTGGTCAGCCATATACCATGGTCAGTTAAATCATGGATGCATATCACCACTCCAAATGGTGTTTTCCCAATGTATATAATGTCCTGAGAGTGTGTTACAACCATTAGCCATGCTGCTGTATTTTATTTGGTTGACCTGGACTATTATCCCCTGGTCAACCATATACCATGGTCAGTTAAATCAGGGATGCATACCACCACTCCAAATAGTGTTTCCCCAATGTATATAATGTCCTAAAAGTGTGCTACAATCATCAGGAATACTCTTGCATTTTATTGTGGCAACTTATGACATGCCTTCTCCATCACCCTTATATCACTTGTAACAAATTAATCTGACCGCCGTTTTCTTCCAAATTTAAACTGGAACATCCCAATAGGTCTATATACATGCTTCAATTTTTATTTCGGCCAAAATCCTGTCGGGCATTTGTAATTATAATTACTCCATGCTCTATATAACCTAGGATTTCTATCAAGCCATAGAATGGCATAAGCAATCCGGAATCATTCTGCTGGCAAGTCTGCTGTTAAAATCTGGAGGTCCAAAGGTCTGGAGTTCAGTGGAGTAAGTCCGGTGCTGTAAGTACCGGAACTCAGCTGTTGCCTAAGGGCAAGAACAACTATAATTACCTGTAAGTACTGGAACTATGATACCTTACATTAGTCTTGGAGTAGTTAATGTAGAGTAAGCAACTCACCTCAGCTGTTGCCTAAGGGTGAGAACAACTGAGGTGTGTGGAGAAGAAAGGGACTATATATACTATTTGTTTAAGGCACACTTGTACCTCAATAAGTGTCAGGGACAAAGGAGGAAGGGAAAAGTACAGTAATAGTTGCAGGAGCCATTGCTGAGTGGTGACTCCATACCGTAAGAGCAGGTGCCACTCTGGAGTTCCAAGTCCTAACTCCGAGTGATCTCAAACCTATCCAGTCCCTTCGGAGGACCGGACCACTGGAATTCCTTCCAGAGTAAATGATATTTTGTCATCTGCCCTATGGAAACCTATGAGAATTGCAATGCATAGACGGATCTTAGTCTGCATATCTACAACTACGAAAAAAACCTATGAATCGGCCCATTTTTAATTTGGCTGTACGTGCACCTATGCCTTGCTCTACATGACCTGACATACAACCACATATCCCCTTTTTTCACTGGGGTTCAGCAACAAACTTGGGTTAATTGTGCTCTAACCGTGGGAAAGCGTAATTAAGTTTGTTGCTAAACATTGTCGCTGTTGTGCATTCCTGATCTGAGTTTGAATCTGGAAAGGGCCTCGGGAGTCGCGACCCGCAATCTTGCCTCTTCCGGTGGATATCCGTTCATACGGGAGATTATCTCTTCCGCATCCACAAGTGAAACATCAGGATCGTTTTCCCTCCGAGTCAATATATTTCGATATTTGGCAAGATCAACAACCCGGTTCACTACCTCGATCAACACCGAAGCGGAAGGCTTAACACTTACACGGCGTATGCTACAAACTCAATTAAACAGATTGGCAGGGACCATATCTATCCGATTGGGTGCTGTATGACATCTTCTGTTTGCCCCAATGGCTTAGCCGTCATCGCCAACGCCCACCGGCCTGGATCACCTCAAGTTCTATCTCTTCGTTGTCCTGCGACCCCAGTATCGCCCTCACCCTCTCGCCCTCTCCGAACCCCATCGTGGACAACTCCGCACTCGTGATCGAGTGTGATGACAGACCAAACGCAGTGTCGATGCCTTGCGAGTGGTACCGCACGCTGCGCATATGCATTTCACGAATGTTCAAGACAAACCGAGGTATCATGGGAATCAAGGTTACAAAATCGGCCGTGAGCAGAATGAATCCCCAGGCAGTTGAAACCGGATTTGCCGAGTCAACCACGTTTGCCAGGTAGTATATTGAAGTCCTTGTTCAAGCAAAGATCGTCAGTGACTCGTTTTTGTGCAGGACAATTGGCAACATAACGAGGTGGAAGGTGAAGATGAACGAGGATACATGAAAAGAAACGAAAAGAATAAGAGAGACCTACACGAAGAAATAAACAGTGCCCTCCCTCACAAGCAGCTTCGTGTACCGGTTGAGCTGCCATTGCCTCGTCACTGTGTACATCGTACGCAATTCCATTAATGTAGGGATGATAGCGAGAACGAGCAATAGAAATGCCAGAGTGCAGCCCATAACGATAGTAATCCTCAACATAACCGCATTGAATGCATGAGCACAGATTGTGAAGCTCCGCCCTTGGATGTCTGTGACTGAAAGAAACAGCAGAAGAAGAGCGCCATCCATTCAGGATGGTACTCATGATTTCAATCGCAAGGCGTACCGGTGTCGTAGCTAACAGCATTGACAGACATGCCGATATTGAGGAACTGGATGATGATTATAGGTATTTGAATCGAGAGAAGGACCCCAAGGATCAACCTAGATCGACCCCACATGGCATAAACACGCAGAAGCATCAAGACTGTAATTGACGTCGAGACGGAGGGAACTGGGTTAGAAAACACAGCGACTTACGATCTGCAGCAGCGTAGAACACCACGATTGTGCAGGAACCTAGGACAAACATTACAGTGCCTTGAGGGTATATATGTCTCATTAGAGGATCACGAAGGACTGTAGACAAGTGTGCTCACACCTATGGAACCATTAGTAATGGCGGATTTAAAGAAGAACGCAAATGAGTACCTCTATCGCAACGGGGGATTGTTGTTAGCAACTGATCGAACTGTGCGCGACAGAAAAGCTAACCATCACAGGGTCGGAAAGAAAGTCACTGATCACTTGAGGTGGTTGTCAGTGTAATCGGTGTCAATTTTGTATTCTTGAACATACCGAGTGAACCGAAACTTCCTCATGAATTCAGCGTTAATGACGTCATACACGACGTATCGTGATAGAGATAAACCCACAAAGTGGCACAAAGACCAAAATAACGGACCTGTTGGGACAGTCAGTTCGAAACTAAAACCGGACTCTGCAATGCTTTCTACACACAATAATGAATAGTGTCGAGATGCAAGTCCAGGGTTTGCGCTGTCGTAGCATGATCAGATTGGGTATAGGACTACACGGAAACTTTCCATACTGACCCAGACATACTTTACCTTTGCAGATGGTGATGGTTAGCGACGAGACAAGACGTGGAGAAACAACGCAAATACCTCTCTGTCCAAGGTGAGGACTGCAGTAATTAAGTGATAGTGCGAATGCCATTCCGATGTGAAAATTTGTGTAGCGCAGGAAACACATCACTTAACTATAATCATAGCCAATAATAGTGACTATGACGACTATGTTGACTCCGAGATGAGACTCGGAATAACTATGGACCGCAACGATGACTGGGGCTTACCGGATGCGTAGTTGTTTTGTTGAATAATCTTCAACACGTACAACGGGTCGGACGACATAGTGGGGAAAGTACGGCAATATCTGAGTGACACAGAAGGTCAAGTTGAAAGCTGAGGAACGGGAATACTTTGTATGATAAATTATGCGGAGGAAACGTTGAGGGTCGTTAGCCGAGTATTCAATAGAACTATTGGTACATATACAGTTTGAAGTTTGCAAGCCGTTCTCGTTGAATCAGGGCTCAAAGTTTAAGTATCGTACGTCTCGAAGGAGAGTTGCGCCTTTCCCATCACACTCTGACCCTTAGTAAGACTTTCCACCTCTATCTTCTCACATTTTATTGAACTCGCCCACGGTATCTGCCAGGGCTACAGTCACGATTAATACGAACTTATCAGTATGGTAGGTCTGATGTTTTCTTCGATATTATTGATCCAAATGTAGATTCTTTTTTTCACGGAACGGTCACCCGAACGTGTGGCGGTTGGTTTATAGGTGTGGGTCCTCAAGAAAAAACTTGGGGTTTCAAATTCCCGTTAGGGCCTAATCGGCCTACGTAGTATGGCCATAGACCAACTGCCGAATGCGTTCCTTGTCCGGCCCTTGTGCTTGACTTTCTTGGGCTCCAAGAGGTTTTCAAATCTGGTATGTCGACCGGGCTAGAATTGCTGAAGAGCAATACCTCCCTCAACTGGTCTAGGTTACATTCCCACTGCGGCGCGGACAAACCCGAAAAAGTATATGCACACGGACGCTGTATTGCATACTCTATCTCTGCTTAGTACGAGTCCCTTAGCCAGTCGAGGGCTGGAAACAAGTTGATTGAAAAAGTAGGTCTGAGTTTTTGATACTGAACACGATGTGTGTGGATTGTCAAAAGGACGTATTTTGAGGATCCTCTGAACATGCCGAGTTGCTCTCCCCCCGCTCTGAGGACGATTCTTGGAAGTGCCTATAGATAAAGGCAACTTAGCCGAAATGGTATCATTTGTTGTCGACTCTGGAGAGTTGCCACTATGCAAAAATTGTCAGAGGATAATAGTTCAGCTCCAATCCCCATGACGTCCCGGGGGCGCAGCGACAGTGATCAGCCATTAGGTAGGTGACCGTCGAACTGAGGGACGTGCGTACAGCGACTCTGGTCGCCTTGGTCTCGACTTCCAGTGGACCCGAATGTCAATCCAGACTCCCGGAGACGACCGCTTCCATATTTTCAGCTACGTTTACGACCTTGTGACCTGGATATACTCGAAGGTTGGTTCTACTTGCGAGCGTCGAGCGGTTACGATATAGAAAACTGAGAAGGCAACGATTAACTATGGCTTTTCAATGGTATGATCACCACAAGACTCGAGCGAGTATTACCTGCCGTCTTTTGCAAACCAATTTCTGGCATGTCAAGGCTCGTGCTACCATATAAGTCTCCCTAAACGATTGCACAGCGTTTATGCAGTTGGCAACCCGCGCAGATCGCCTGATCGGCGACCTCCGGCCCACCGGTAAGAGTGGATGCTACGAGTGAGGGGCCTTCGCGGATGGTTGGAGGTCAACGTGTGCGAGTGAGTGTGCTCTTCCTGGATAGATGATCCGATGTGGTATGTCTAATACATCATCTTTGCGAACGGTTGCGAAGCCCGTTGTAAAAAAAAACAGGTTCGTTGTTCCTCGAGCTTACATGCGGGGACTCATCAAATATTACAGCCCAAATCGTCTCCCAAGGCTGTTCATCCCAAACCTCCGAATAAAGATGCTTCTCGTAGCGGAAAAGGTCCCGCAGATGAAGAAGTAGGCACAGTGCGTCTTTTTCTGGTTACGATGGACAATGTTATATACCTCGTTTCCTATCAGGCGCAACAAGCGAATGGTCCGTCTCAACCCTCCGCCGAGGGGATCCGTCTAACGGTACGCGTTCTTTCCTTGCGCTTATGTTGTAGGACTCACGTTGTATTACAATAGAGAGAATCAGGTAAGACTATCTTCACCTGGTCAATGAAGTTTTCAATCGCATTTCCGTCGTGGATGCGTTGTGGCTCAGGTACTGAAGATGGTACCCACGGACCCAGGTGATTCGATACTGGTGTGTGGACGAGTTCGTGCCGCCATACAGCGCTATCAGCGCTATGAGTCAACGGTGCGCGTATTTTCCTTTGGCTTACATTGTTAGACTCACTGCAGTGGGCCAGCGACAGCGAGATTCAGGCAACGCGACCCTATCAATCACGTTTCCCGCATGGAGGCTGTGTGTTTGCCACACTGAATAAGGGATGCATGGATCCAGGTGATTATATGCAATACTTGTAGATACGATGCTGAATTGTGAGTATGTGGACGTCGACCATGCGGATCTTTGAGTTCGTGTCGCCTCGCGGCATTCCTGATATTCCAGTCCATAATTGAGATCGCTGAGATTCTCACTGAACCGTCACTGAAGATGTAGGTTATATGATGCGGTAAGTTGGGATTGCAGAACGATGTCTGATTGATTCGAGTTGTTACAGAACGAAAGGATAACAACTTCGACGAGGGTGTACGTTAGGCTACTTCCGCTTCAATCTTTCTCTTGTTCATCAAGGGACTTGGTGTGAGCACCCAAGACCTGATGTGATTGCCCCTTGCGAACACGGTCTCGCTAGTGGATGAATCGATGATGATCGAGCCGCTGGCCAACCCGTTCCAGGGACACCATCCACATCGATGAGCTCCTCACATTCAACTCCTCTCTAGGCATGACGCCGATGGCAAGGAGGAGCACTCACAATCCAGTCTACTCTCTCTGACATATCATATGGCTGAGGATGGCCAAGCTGTCAGGTTGTCGGTGTGAAACAGGACTCCTTCTCCGATGGCGCACAACGTAACGCGCTCCCTTGCGCGACCACCATTGCCTTTGGCGCCGATATCATCGAGATCGGCGACTACTCCACCCGACTTGGTTCTGATTTAGGCTCAACCGAGAGAGAAATCCGGCGTGGTCCGACCCATCAACATCTTCCGCCGGGACTAGTATGTGCATTGTCAATGTGTCATGCTTACCCATTTCTCAAACGGCTTACTGGCTCCTCAGACGACCTGCCCGCTTTCTTTCATTTTCTAACCTGACTCACCTTCAGAAACCTAGAATCATTTGTGATTCTTTTATTCCTTCACTGGAGAATGGTTATTTCTGTGCTACATACTCAAGTCTTAGTAAATAATGTAAAGGTCAAATTTAACAGTTCTACTGAGCAGTGAAAGTTACAGGAAGCAGCTCATTACGAAGTGAAGTAGTTCATTACTTCACTTTCTGATAGGCTCCCTTACAAAGATCAGAAACATGTATGGATTTGACAAGACCTGAGAACATTATTTGATTGTACAACGAGGGAGTCGATGCTGAACACCTGGCATCAGGTCTGAGGATGGAAGTTGGGGTCCTTCTGGTTTACTTCATTCCTCAACTCAGCTACATGTCGCACCATAACTTCTGTTGCATTCCGCAAGGACTTCACATCCTCATTCAAAGACTTCACATCCTCATTCAAAGACTTCACATCCTCATTCAAAGACTTCACATCCTCATTCAAAGACTTCACATTGTCGACTGTTTGGTCAAGTCGATGGTGCATTTCATTCCGGAAGGAGTCAAGTGACTCCAGAATCTTTCCAAGAGTGATGTTAGAGTTGTCTGATTGAATTTGTCACCATACTGCTCAGAATTCAAACAATCAGGACCAAGTCACCTCCACTTAAAGACCCACTTCTGAGTCTAGGCCTAGGAGCATATGCCAGACTTGGAGTAGTACTTGTGGTGGCAATGGATTGATCTGGTGGAGAGAAGTGTTCTGCTAGTTCAGAAATAAAATATCAAAGGAATAATGTAGAAAACTCACTATCTGCCATTGTATCCTCGTCTTCTTCATGGAAACCAAAGGTTGTGGTCGAATTTGCAGACAATTGATACGGTTGAACAACTCGAGACATCTTGAAATTCTTGGAGGAAGTTCTTCAAGAACTCGCAGCGTTATTTACAGTGTTTACCTTCCGGTTAGTTACGAGTCCTTCGTCTTTCAGCGGATCAGTCACAGTATGGTGCCTGAGGCAAACATAGCAGATCCCTGAGAATTTTCAGTCATATTTGTATGGAAAGCCGGACTGACACCGCTCCTTAGATTCGTCTTACCCAGGATTCCCACGGAACGGTCCCAAACGGTCAGGACCAACGATTGCTGGCTCGCCACCCATGGGTATGACCCCCTGTCCCGAGAGTCCCATAAACCTCACCTCTTTCTTCGGCTCTCTTCACCTGGTCATGTTCAGGATGGCACTTAGCTGCATCACATCATTGTTCTCCACATATGTACATGATTTATTCCACATACATGTTGACTTTTGGAAAAAAACAAACAAACAAACAGGAAACCAAAGAAAATAGACTCCATTCGTTTTTTTTTCTTATGGGTGCGGGAGGCTGCATATACTGTATTTGTGCAGGACTGGAGGGGTTTGAAATAACAAGATGCGAATCTTGTGAGACAGCCTAACGCAATCTTGGATATATCAGCCCGACCCAATGCATACTTTGTTGCTCCTAGATCCTACTATAATGTACTGTTGCTCGATACTGCTAGCACCGTTGCTACTGCTGTCTAACCGACGGTTCCATTTCTCGGCCATGTTTTGCAGTTGGGGTTTCATCCCGTCCATTAACCTGTTTGCTAGTTTGGGCGTGAGCATGTGTACGCCGACGACGCGCAACGTGGATCGAGGGCTTTGTACAACGAGGTGACGAACGAGGGGTCAGTCTCGATCTGGATGGAGTACACGAGTTTGGGGGGGGGGAAGTAGTGACCACTGACAATGTGTGGGGTGAGCGTGCTGCAGGACTTACCGCAGGACGTCAAAAGTGGAATTAGTCTGTGTGGATGTGAACCTTGGCATCGGTGTTTTAGCGAAAGAAAAAAAAAGCAACGAGGTGCACCTACACACTTCAACCCATTTAGAACCTGAATCACAGACACCGCACCAATCCAAACCCGCCTTTTCCGGAGAAATCACAGCATTCATCACACTAGTGATGTCTGGGGGACGCACGCGGCTGTGATTGGACTTTTTTTGCTTCGCGTGAGCGAGGATCAACACCTCTGAGGCTGCATGTTGCAGGATCCACGACAGTGAAGTGAGGGTGTAGATCAGCCTCAACCAGATACTGGTTGACGGGAACAATCGAACCTACCTCCCATAGGCCATTGATACCATTGACGATTTTCCCTTGTTGGACGAGCAGTGGTGAAAAAAGGGAAAGGGTGGCTAGTGAGGACACAGCTGCAGCAGTGGATCCGATGGACGAAGCCTCGCAGCAGCCAGGCGTGAGGTGCAAAACTGAGGAGAGGTGGCAGATAACAGGTAGGCGGTGAGATGGACCCCGAGGGACCAGTCAACGGGTGTACTGACTCTTTTCTGAGAGGCGGAGGCTATGCGTCTCATTGAAGCCAGAAACGGAGAGGACGGCGGCTGGGAAACCATGCAACCGTGTGACTTGGAGGTATAGCTTGAACTGCAGACGACGAATCTCGAGGGGAGATTCGTCATACCCAGGACTTCAGTGGTTCTGCTTCATTCAATTGCTTGTACATCGAGTCAACGAATCAAGGCAAGGCTCTCCATGGTGTGGGTCTATTCGTATTGATGATGATCAACCTAGTGAACGTTTGAACCGTGGAGCGAACACCGGATATGCAATCCAAGCACGTGACCGAAGCGTGACCGTAGACGCGCCCCTGGAGGCTTGGAAACCACAAGATGGAAACGATCACGCTTCAGTGTTGGGTCTACCGCGATGACGTTGAAAACATCTTTCCTGTCGAGATCCCGAAGAACAAGACCGTTGGAGCCCTCAAGGAGATTATAAAGGACAAGAAATTTGTTAGGTTCCGTGATGTGGAAGCAGACAAGCTCCGGCTCTGCTCCGTCCTTATCCCCGGGAATGATGACGAACGCCTCAAAGACGAGCTCAAGCAGTTGTCATTGGAAGACAAATCACGCCTCAACTCACGAACCAAAGTATCCAAACTTTTCCCAGAGCCTGATGAAGGGGAAAAGGAGTGGCTCATCATCGTCGACGGGCCCAATTCTGGTGCGCCCTTGTCAATGTATTCTGTTGCCCTTCTGACGACCAACTTCGCTTCTCAGGTTCAAGCGTGACTGAGCCCCTTGTCGCCGTCG
>QFEF01003295.1:0-17632 GCA_003316035.1 Neoboletus subvelutipes | reverse complement strand
GGATACCCGAGGAACCTCCAGCAGTATCTGCTGGCAAGCCCATTACCCCAGATCACTCCCCTACCACTGTGGATGTTCGTCCCCGTCCCATTTTTCGCTCCAATAACGCCTTGTCGCAAGTGTTTCCCCCACATGTACAGTTCGGCAGGATCACCTGCTTCCAATGCTGCAAACCCGGACACATCCGTCCCAATTGCCCCCACTACATGTGCCCCTTCTGCAACGTCGCCGCCCCCGGTCATTCCCAATACAAATGTCCTTCCGCCCACTGCAGAAAGTGCAACACTTTCAGCCACTGAGCCTGGAACTGCACCAAGGATGACATCAATCCCTCTACCTGGGATCTCACCGACCACGACGTCAACGAGGGAGATCGAGATAATTGATCCAGTGGATCAATGTTACAACAGGGGTAATGTTACAAGTGTCCTAGGGGGTACTATTTTTCTTTCGCCCATGACATCTCCAGACCTATTGGTATCTGCTCCGATACCCGATTTCCTCTGGGACAACATCCTCCCAGACCTGGACATCCCACAGGAGGTGTGGGAAGACATCCTGGACTCCTCCCTCTTTCAACCGTAATCGTCTCTCGGACCCCTTTTTCCTTCTTACTGCAGACCTTTCACTCCTAAGTCATATTCTCTCATATATGACTCATGTTCCTGCCATCATGACTTACTGGCCTCAGTTCATTTCATTTATTTAGTTAAGCTGCACCCGCAGCATTTCATTTCGCCTATTTGATATAATGCGACACGTCTTTTCCTTTTATATCTCATGCAATGCGTCTTTCCTTTTCTGCTTCACATGACACGTCTCTTCCTTTTATATCTTATGCAACACAACACGTCTTTCCTTTTGCATCTTATGCGACGCGATGTGTCATTTCCTTTTAGACGTTAGAGTGGAGATTCTATCTCTAACTGGCCCTAAAGGGGCTTAGTATAAATAGCTAGAATCACCACCCATGTAACTTTAACTTTGATCTATGCAATCTTACATGGAATTCGAAGTCTTCACTGTCAGCACCTGTGCCAGCATCGTGAAACTGGTGTTTCATACTGTCTAAACCTTGATCTCGATCTTCTGTCAATCAGAGCTCGATCAAGTAGCTGTGAACCTTCTATACGGAGGTGTCACCACTTTGCCCCTGATCAGAGGATCAGTCCGCTAGCCATTGCCCAACGCTAGCTGTGTCCAGCCGCCTATTGCCCAGAGGCCGCGCCCAGATACAGGCCTTGTCCATGACTTGTCCATAGCCGACTACTCCTTGTGTGCCTGGAGGGAGCCCACTCATTGTCTTGTGAACAGCATACCAGCTGAGGTCGCCACAACCATTGCACACTGCTCGCCAATTGTGTGATCCACTTGCTGACCAAGAAGGTCGCCGTTGTCTTCAGAGGAAGACCTGTCCGTAGTGCCGTTGACTTCAGTCTTCCATGTACATGTTATTTGTTACACCGGTCGTAACACTGTCACCCTATCAGTGAGTTCTCTGCTGATCTCCCTCTTGTTGCCCTCTGCATCATTGGATCTTGGTCTGCCTGTCTTCAAGTCCAATAGGTTATGAGCTCCGCCGGCTTGTAACTGTATGACGACTTCGCTCTCTAGTTACGAGCATGGCGCAGGACACTGGATTCCTTCACTCTTACCTTTGGTTATCTGCCTTGGTATTGCTCATCCTAGCTGGTTTGGCCAGAGCGCAGACTCTTGTCTTCGCTGCTCTGATAGGCCTTTGGACACAAACGTTTTTCGTGCTTGTATGATCTGTGACTGACCATATGAATACATCTAGATCGGTTGCTGCTTTGAGTGCACCACTAGTTGTAGGTCATCCATTTCGTTGCACTCGTCCCCAGCGAGCAAGACCATGTCCAACACCTTCCATCAACGTCATATGACCCTATTCCTCTTCCGAATCACCTTCTCCTCGCTCCTCAGTGTCTTGTGGTAGACGGTTGATACCATATCCCATACTCCCACAAAGACCGAGTCGTAGCAATATACCTATTCCTTCGACATCAAGGTCTTCCGTGACTTACTCTGTTGCATCACCTCTTTTGTCTCCAAACTCTGGTTCAGTTTCCTCAAGCTCTACACTCGGAAACCCTTCATCCTACCATCCACCTCTTATATCTCTTGAGCACGCACTCGAGATAGCAGGTATCGACCCCCATCATCTTTCGGAATACAACCTTGCACATAGCTCTACCGAGCGCAGGCGACCTGAACCTTTTGATTTTTCCCTTATCAATCTTCACCTCACTGCAGCTTTTATTCGTGATGAGCCCAATCCAGCAATCCAAGATGTGCTCCATCTCGAGTACTATTCAACACCCACGTTTGTCTCGGGAGTTGGCATACTCCGACTGAAACGACCCAACAACAACTACTAAAGTCTTGGGGACGCCGAGCTAAGATTCGACTGTAGAATAACAGGAGTGTGAGCAAGGATTGACAAGGTCCAAGACTCAAGGAAAAGGATTTATAATTTGAAGTACAAAGACTTCCTGAGTGGATCTCTTGTTGAAGGGGAAAAACTCCAAGAGAACTAGACTGGGGTACCAGTGCTAGGACTCTAGGTTTATATATCATCTCTAAGTATGTACATGTGTACTACGGATCTACTGATGTAGAGATGGTGATTAAATACATGAGGTATGACATGCATTGAGCATGAGGATAAAGGATGTATCAAACATGCTGAAGGAGTGTTTTTAGAAGTGTAGCTTCTGAAATGGAAGAGAAGTTAAACATGTGCCAGACATGAGGAACGGAAATGAATAACATGTGTCTAGCATGTGTGTGATTAAATAAAATAAGTGCACAGCATGGAGATGAAGAGGAAACAACATGAGGATGGGGGTGTGTTTAACATGAGTACAACATGTGTTGTAGATGTCTTGCATCATGGTGTATAAGATTGATGATCGAGATGTCATCACATCTAGGTTTTTGGAGTCAGGTGATACTAGTCACAAGACTGAAGGGGTGTCATGTGATATCAAATCACGTGGTGGGGAAGTCATGTGATGCTAGGTCACGTGATGAGTGGTGCTCATGGCCAAGCCAGCTGAAGGGAACTATCTTCAGTATAGAGATTAGAATCAATCTAATCATATCTGATAAGATAAGATAAGATAACTTGATCAAAGTTATCGTGTGCACGGATCAAGCCGTAACACCGATGTGACACGCGATTGGTTCCTGATGGCCCGGGCAGCTGGGCTCTTGTCAGAGACTGACCCCACTCCCGAACCACACTTATTTCAGGGCTCACCGATACTACGCATGACAACAGTGAAGAGCGAAGAAGGCGGCGAGAGTATCAACCTCACCTTAACCTCTCAGGCTTACGCTGAAGGGGTATGGGAAATCAGACTGGACAGTGAGATGATCGTCCATCATCCTCATGAGCTAACTCTGAGGATCAAGTCAGAGCTGCCGGATTTGTTATATCCGCCATCTGCCAACATCAATAACAGGTCGTTACCATCTAGTGGATCAGATATTTCTAGGACACCCTTGTCGGATCATGAGGCGCAAGCCTACCGACATCTCTATCACCAGACTTTGTTGAATCAGCAACTAGCCAATAAGGAACATCAACTCGCGATCGCTGAGCATCAGCTCGCTCGCAATGAGCTTAATCAGGAGAACATTTGCTTAAAGAATAGAGTCCACGAACTAGAGGATCATCTCGAAGCCGAGGTGCAGATGGCTGACAAGCAGGCTGCTCTCCTTGTCCGTAAATGGAAGGAGATTCATGACTTACACAATACTATTATAGCGCGCTCTGCTCGCGATGCCCTCCAGCGACGAGCTCTACAGTTCGACAGACTACCAGGTCCTCTACCAGAAGCGGTTAGAGGAGTTCAAGACCAGGCCATTCGACGGAGCATACTTCGGCAAGAAGACCGACTGGCTGAAGGCAGAAGTGCCTCGCCGGGTCTGGCCACTCCCAATCTACTTCGGAGGTCAGTACGTAGGAGAGTTGCGGCCCACCCAAGGGCTAGCAGACTTAAAGTCTTATCATCATGAATCGTTTAAAGACTTTTACTTAAACTTTTGGGTTATGAATGGTAAAACGACGAATTATTTAGAGGTGCCTTATCATGTTAAGATTTCCAATCATGATCGCTTGACTCTTTGATCAATCGCATTTGTAGGTTCAGATACTATTTGTCCAAATCCTCACTATTTTGAGGAACTACATTTTGCTGATTTTGAATCTGTCGCTTCACTGCCAATGCCTGAGTGGTATCTTGAGCGCAAATCATTTCATGATAGTCTTCTGGCATCTTTTGATTACCATTCTACCCATTTGTTTCCTCCTCCGCCCCTTCTGTTACAAGTGTCCTAGGGGGTACCGTTTTTCTTTCGCCTATGGCATCACCAGACCTATCGGTATCTGCTCTGATACCCGACTCCCTCTGGGATGACATTCTCCCAGACCTGGACATCCCACAGGAGATATGGGAAGGCATCCTGGACTCCTCGCTCTTCCAACCCTGATCGACTTCCCCGGACTTCTTTCTATTCATACTGTGGACCCTATAACTCCTAAGTCATATTCTCTCGCATATGACTTGTATCCATCTCATCATGACTCACCGGCCTCAGTTAATCTCTTTCTTATTTAGTTGAGCTGCGCCCACAGCTTCCTTATTTCATATTATGCAACGCGTCTTCTTCTTTTGGTACGCGACGCGTCTATTTCCCCTTTTATCTCATGCGACGCGTCTTTCCTTTTCCGCTTTACGCGACGCGTCGTTTCCTTTTATATCACACGCGACGCGATGCGTCACTTCTACTTTTATCATACGCGACGCGACGCGTCTTACCTTTTATACTTTAAAGCGGAGATTCTATCTCAGTCCGGCCCTAAAGGGGCTTAGTATAAATAGCTAGAATCACCGCCCATGTATCTTTAACTTTGATCTACGCAATCTTACGTGGAATTCGAAGTCTTCGCTGTCAGTGCCTGTGCCAGCGTCGTGAAACCGGTGTTTCATATCGTCTAAAACCCTGATCTCGATCTTCTGTCAATCAGAGCTCGATCAGGTAACTGCGAACAGCTGTCTAGCTGAGGTTGCCCCTTTGTCCTTGTGAACAGCTCGCTGGCTGAGGTCACAAGCATCATCGTCCCCGATCAGAGGATCGGTCTGCTAGCCATTGCCCAAAGCTAGCCGAGTCCCAGCCACCTATTGCCCAGAGGCCGCGCCCAGATACAGGCCTTGTCCACGACCTGTCCATAGCCGACTACTCCTAGTGTGCCTGGAGGGAGCCCGCTCATTGCCGCTAAACAGGAACGCCACCTGAGGTAGCCGCCACCGCGTTAAGTCACCACACCGTTGCACACCGCTCGCCAATCCGGTGATCCGCCAGCCGTCCCTGAGGGACCCCCTGTCTTCAGAGGAAGACCTGTCCGTAGCGCTAAAGACCTCAGTCTTCCGCGTACGCGTTATTTGTTACACCGGTCGTAACACCTTCCTCCTCCTTTGCCTGTGTCTATGGTCCCTTCTTTCTCGTGGGGTTCGGTTCCGATGCCAGGGGGATTTAGTTCTTCATCTGACATGGAGTTGATGACATCATCACCAAACCTAGAACCGTCTCCCGCTTCAAGAGTTGACCTGCAATGGAACATTATGGTGTCTGGACCAAGTATTCCCTTTGCTCCATCGATCATTTCTTCTGCTCCTTTGATCACGCATGCTGACGAAATTCCTCTGTTGCAGACTCTCACTGTTAACCTCTTCATCTTATAAACAATGACGTCCCAATTCAAGATCGATTCCAACCTCCAGTCTCATATTCCAGTGCTCAAGGGTACTTCGAACTATACGCAGTGGGCTTTGCAGCTCCGCAACGTTCTTACCCTTTCGGAGACATGGAGTATTGTAGCAGGTTCCAAGACATTTCCCATGGGCACCAGTGTTACCATGGATGACCAACAGAAATGGGAACAAAAGGACCAAGGAGCTATGGCTATGATCGCCATCTTCACCACACCAGACATGCAGTCCCGGCAGATGTTTGCTTATGATACTGCCCACACCTCTCTTGCCAAAACCCTATGGGATACCTTGAAGACCCTATACGCACCTTTGGGTGTGACCAGAAACTTTTATGTTTTCCATGAGGCGTCGCAGCTCCATATCGCTGAAGGTTCCGACCTCTCTGAAGGGCTCAACAAACTTAACGCCCTTTTCGACCAGCTCTCCACTGGTGGCATCACTCTTCCAGATAATCTGAAGGCGATGATGATTCTTCAAGCTCTACCACCTTCCTTCGATACTGTTATCAGCACCCTCGTTCATTTGATGGTTGTTGCAGATTTTACCCCAGACAAGATCTTACCCAAGATAATGTCTGAGACATACTTGCGTAACATGCAACCTCTTGCGTCTCGTGCGCGCGCTCAGGAAGCACAAGCTGATGCAGTTCACATCTTGGCTGTCCGCCATGCACCTTCTGGAGGGCAGCAATGCTCTCATTGTCAAGGAGCACATCCTTCTGACAGATGTTGGCAGAAGTACCTGCACTTGCAACCGGCACGTAGTGGAAACACTCCCTGGAAGCAAGGAGCTCCGGTTCAAAACTGTGATGCCAATGCGGTTCGTGCAGCACTGAAGCACAGACAGCGAGGTTCGCATGGTCATGGGGGTAAGGGTAAGGGCAAAGCCCGAGCTCATGGTGTCGAAACTGATGACGAGTTGGACACTGCTTATGCAGTAGATGGTATTGACGCTGTTGAATATACAGGAGATGAACTGGTTCACCTTTCATGGGCTGATGAAATGGAGAACGAAGATGGAATGGCTGGACCAAGCTGCTTTCAAGCGCGGGCCCACAGCTTCTCCATCTGAGGGTCCTATATCAGGAGACAAGCAAGATTGAGTTATCCCATGTTCGTTAGCTGACAGTCGCAGAGATGCAGACAAGTTGCAACAGCTCCATATGACTGGATGGGATTTTGTTGTATGGGACGGCACTAAAGTCGAATGTGGATATGTAGACAAAGAATGTGATTTCGATTTTGACTGGTACGACAGGATGTTTTTCCCCGCTGAGGAAACAGGATCAAAACGAGAGTACATGCGCGAGTATTGGATGGTTGATAGCGGCTGCTCCCATCACCTTACTCCATTTATCAAGGATTTCATGCATCTTGGAACTCAAACCAAGAACGCAACTACAGCTGACGGAAACGTTATGACCATGACAGGACCAGGTCACGTTATCCTGTCACAGAGATCAGGACGCATGAAGAAAGAGCCTTTTGTGCTCCATGGAGTATGGTTTGCTCCGCAGGCTGCTCACTGATTACTTTCGGTTGTAGCACTCACTGATGAAGATTTCCGGTGTGAAATAACCAAGGATACGAAGATTTGGGATAAGTCGGGACGTTTGGTAGTGCAGGCCTCTGCCTTGCTGCCAAACAACAAGCTTCACTGGTTCAAGTTGACTCAGATAGCTCCAGGAGCTTGTTTAGCTTCCCTTCAGGATCTCGATTCATCTGAACTGTGGCATCTGCGATTTGGACACTGTTCCAATCCAGTTTTACGACATGCATATAACGCTACCAAAGGAATGCTGAAACTCAATGTGCCTGATAGCTCCACACCATGTCGAGGCTGTGAGCTTGGGAAGGCGCACCAACGACCTTTCTTTGAGTCCAAGAAGCACAGCCCTAGGCTGCTTGCTCTTGTGCACTCAGACCTTGTTGAGTTCCCTATACAATCTAGGAACCATAACAAGTGGATGTTGACCTTCATTGATGACTTCTCCAGTTTCTCTACTGTCTATTTCCTTCGCAGGAAATCTGATGGGCCTCAAGCTTTTCAAGATCTGGTTGCTTGGTCAGAGACCCAAACTGGGTATACTCTGGCCTCTCTGCGTTCCGATCAAGGGGGGGAATATATGAACTCTGAGTTGTCTTCATTCCTCACTTCAAGAGGCGTTGAACACCAGACTTCTGTTCCTCAAACCCCTCAGCAGAATGGTCAAGCAGAGCAATTTAATCGCACCATTTTGGAAAAAGCTGAAGCTTCCCGGCTACATGCTTGTCTTCCACCATCTTTCTGGCAAGACACTGTAGAGACTTCATTACACATTTATAACAGACAACCGATGTGACGCCTCAAGTGGTGCACACCCATAGCTTTATGGAGTGGAGAAGATCCTGATGTGTCATATTTCAAGGTCTTTGGTTGCTGTGCCTATGTCTTTGTCCCACAAGCAGAAAGACCCCACAAGCTCTCTCCCAAAGCTGAGGAGATGACCTTTATAGGCTATGAGAAAGGTTTCAAAGGTTATCATTTCTGGTCTAGAGCCAGATCTCGTGTTGTCATTTCTTCCACAGCTACATTTGACGAATTCGACTATCCGAATTGTCCCAAAGACAAGATTGACAAACCTCCCCCTATTCCTATCCCACTATGTGCCAACGACTCTGATCAGGAACAAGACGACGGTCTTTACATTCCAGATCTTCCTAGTTATCCACCCAGAGCAGGAAATCCACAACAAGCTGCTCCTCCTCCTCTTCCGCCACAGGCACCTCCAAGGCAGCAATCTGCGCCTCCAAGGCAGCCACCTCATCCTCCTCCACCTCCAGCTGGTCCGTCACGTCGACAACCAACTGTTGAGAGTTCTCCATCATCTGATTTGGATGTGCATATGGATTCACCACCATCGCCACCTAGGCGATCTGCCAAGGTTCCACCTCACCCTGGACCATCTTATCCTACATTAGGAAAGAGACAGCATACAGCTGAACCCAGTTGGGATCATCGTCCAGGAGTTGGTTATAATCCATACACTCCTCATACTGCGACACTGCCGCCACCAAGGCGTGACATGGAGAGATTTGATATTTCTTATCAACATCCTTTACCAGAGTTACATCAGGAAGTACTTCTACCTAGGCCTGTTTGTGCCAGGCAACCCCATATTGTCCCTGATAATGCTTATGGCAATCGACCAGCTGTCAATATCGAGCATGACATACGAGAGGGACGTAATCTCATACCAGAGGAACCGCCCATGATACCCAAAGATTCGGACCAACCACCGAAGTCCACAGGCGAAGATGATAGTCATGGGAAACATATTTTCTCCCATGAGTGGTTCTCTTCTTTCTTATCTTCAGCCGTATCAGCTAGCGGCATACCTAATCAATACCGGGACACGCTTAAGCTTCCCGAAGAAGAAAAGAAGAAATGGTATTCTGCCATGGAAGACGAGATGAAATCCCTACAAGACAGATCCGTATGGGAACTTGTGGATTTACCAGAGGGTCGTAACCCCATCACAGGGAGATGGGTGTTTGCATGCAAAGCTGATGGCCGATATAAGGCACGTTTCGTCGCTAAAGGCTTTACTCAAGTCTACAGAATAGACTACGAAGAAACCTTCTCACCGGTTGCGCGTTTTGAGACTGTACATCTCCTTTTTGCCTTAGCTGCACTCGAGGATTGGGACCTCAAAGCCCTCGACGTTAAAATCACCTTCTTATTTGGTGAGTTGGACGAGGAGATCTATATGATCCAACTGGAAGGATTCATAGTAAAGGGGATGGAGAATAAGGTTTGTCGCCTCAAGCGCACAATCTATGGCCTTAAGCAAGCCACGCTGCAATGGAGTCGCGCACTACATGAATCACTCCTGAAAATGGGATTTGTCCGAGTTTATTCGGATCCAGGAGTTTACATCCATGTCCATGGTGATGTTATAATCATCTTTCTTATATACGTGGATGACGGTATTTTTATGGGCTCTGATAGGAAGTACCTTCTTGAAAAGAAGGCACAATTCATGCATAAATGGGAATCTCGGGATTTAGGTGAAGCCAAGGAGTATCTGGGGATGCGGATCACCTGTGATAGAAGAAAGCGGATCTTGAGGTTGGACCAGATCACCTACACAGAGAAGATCATCAAGCGCTTCAGTTTGCAAAATGCCCAATATGTGCACACCCCACTTCCCTCTGGCTATATTCCCTTGCCTTCTACCTCCACAGCTGACGCTGTTCGTCGCAACCAATTTCAGCAAATCATTGGTTCACTTTTGTTCGTCATGCTAGGCACCCGACCGGACCTTGCATATGCAGTCATCAAGATGGCGCAGTTTTCAGCTAATCCCTCAGAGGACCATGTTCAGAAGGCTCTGTACATCATGCGATATCTCGCTGGTCACCCTTCGCTCTGCATTGAGTATCATGGTAGCAAAGGAACTGGCTTATTAGCCTATAGCAACACTGACTGGGCTGGTGACGTAGAGACATGTCAATCGACAACCGGTTATGCAATCTTTTTGGCCGATGGGATTGTTTCCTGGCTTTCTAGACAACAAAAGATGGTCACTCTCTCCTCAACAGAAGCAGAGTATGTTGCCATGGCGGAGGTTGCAAAGCAACTTTCTTGGATTCACTCTCTGTTTGGCGAGATTGGTTTTCAGGTACCGCCTGTTGATATCTTAGCTGATAATCAGGGCACTATCTTTCTCGCATCAAACCCTGCTCAGGAAGGACACACAAAGTACATTCCCATTCAGTATCACTATATATGCGAATGCGTTCAAGATGGCAAGATTCGCCTCTTTTACGTTCCTACACAGGAGCAAACAGCAGATATTTTTACCAAGAACTTGACTTTTGCTCGGTTTGAGGATATACGGAAGCGTTTAATGCTCCTCCCTTTCCCTTTTTTACAAAGACACCAGCATGAATAGTGTAGGAGGGTGTTGAACTTGTTATGTTCAATATGGTACACTCTTCATACTAGCTTACCCTATCTTTTATCTTATCTTATCTTGGAAACGGACTCTTACTATAAAGTACGGTAGATATTCTTTTCGGTCGTTCTAGACCCACATGTGACTGTTGTTCGTCACAGGGCTAGACCTATGATGTCATTGTGACGTCATAGACTCTAGACCACTTCTGACGTCATTGGCTCTAGACCATGACGTCATACCCTTAGCCCTCTCAGTCAGCATGACTGATCATGATGTCACTTATGATGTCATACCCTTGACCCTATGAGTCATCGGGTGTAGGGCAGGTCCCCTTATATTGGGACTCCTCTTTAACTCTATATATGATACGTATATAGTCTGGGAGCTCTCTCCCATTATAATTAACAACTCTTCTACCTCTGTTTCCATCTGCTCTATTAGCAGATACTTAAGAGCTCTACAGGCCAGCTCTTCTCTCGCCCACTAGCAAGTCTTGTCAGGAATCCTCTGTCACCCTATCAGTGAGTTCTCCGCTGATCTCCCTCTTGTTGCCCTCTGCATCATTGGATCTTGGTCTGCCTGTCTCCAAGTCCAATAATCACAGCCCAATCAGATCACAGATCATTCTCCTGTTTCATGAAATCTTGGCCTCGTCATGTAAGCCAAATTTCAAACAGAAACAAACACCCTTGTTTGCAGTGGCATGTCTAGTATCAACCATTGAAGATACACAGTACCTCAAGCCGATATATCCAGTTAGTACACCAAGCAATGTCACGAATGTACCATCATTCAGATTGTTTTGAGTACGCTTGTTCGACCCGCATCTCTGCGAGGCAGCATGCGGATCGTATTGGACTTGGATACAGACGGTCCAAGAGTCCAATGATGCAGAGGGCAACAAGAAGGGAGATCAGCAGAGAACTCACTGATTGAGGTGACAAGGGATTCCTGACAAGACTTGCTAGTGGGCAAGAAAGAGCTGGTCTGTAGAGCTCTTAAGTATCTGCTATTGAGCAGATGGAAATAGAGGTAGAAGAGTTGTTAATTATAATGGGAGAGAGCTCCCAGACTGTATACGTATCATATATAGAGTTAAAGAGGAGTCCCAATATAAGGGGACCTGCCCTACACCCGATGACTCATAGGGTCAAGGGTATGACATCATAAGTGACATCATGATCAGTCATGCTGACTGAGAGGGCTAAGGGTATGACGTCATGGTCTAGAGCCAATGACGTCAGAAATGGTCTGGAGTCTATGACGTCACAATGACATCATAGGTCTAGCCCTGTGACGAACAACAGTCACATGTGGGTCTAGAACGACCGAAAAAGAAGTCTACCGTACTCTATAGTAAGAGTCCGTTTCCAGATAAGATAAGATAAAACAGATAGGGTAAGCGAGTATGAAGAGTGTACCATATTGAACATAACAAGTTCAACAGATTGGATTATGGTTCACTCTGTAACGTCGAAGTTGATCTCTCTGGTGTGTATATGAGGAGCCAAAATTCTGGGGTTACAACCCTCCTTGGGGGTACCTGCACGCAGATAGAATCATGATGTTGATTTCAAACGAGGATGTGGACTAATAATCGTCGCAAGGGCAGTGTCAGTCTGAGCGAAATCACGGAGGCAATCTGATTGCCGGACGTGGGTAGCTGTGGAACGATTATAATGTCAGATTATGCCTACCGCATGCGAACTCCAATGGTAGGATGTTCAAGTCCAACCATGGCTCTGCAAGAAAGAGTTTGGCATCCAGCATATCACAGAACTCTTTAGAGGCAATGAAGGGACGATAACATCCATCATCAGTCATCCGCATCATCCTTCCACTCCAAGATTACATCAGCAGCACCACTCATCTTCAGAACTCGAGCAACAGCCAGCTGAAGGTTACAAAGTATCGGCATCGGTCCATTGTTGAGCCTCCTGCCCTCGGGCCCTTTCCCGAACTGAATTTTATCGCCCTCCTTCAAAGTGATTAACCCCAGGACGCGAATGTTAGGATTAGTGGAAACCATTTGAAAGAAGTATTTGACGTAATCAATGGATCAGTAATGATGATGAGGTATCAATGAAATCGTACCTCTCCACCCTCTTCCTTTGTCTCCATTCCCCACATCAATTTATTGTATGTGTCATGAGCATTATGCTCCATATTCATAGCATTGCCGATGTTATTCAGATGGCTCGCAATATCTGGCACCAGCAAACATAGCTATACACTTCAGAGTTTCTAGCTAAATGAAAGTTATGAGGAAACAAGTGGTGATTGCGATAGATCAATGCAAACCTTTCCGTGTACAGAATTTGGAATGATGTGCGCGAGAGCGGGATAAAATCCAGCATCATGGAAAGGCACAAATTCCACGCCAGTCAACAGACAGCGTTCCTCATCACGTTTAAACGACTGCTCGGTACGGCGATTAGGAGTCTGGTATAGCTCTGAGATGAATATATATGCACCAATGTCTTAAGACCTCTTGCTTTCGTTTTCCAAATTTCCTTTCTTCGTCGAGGCGCTGAAGGAGCTTGTCCGTTTCCTCGTTCAGGACTTCGCTAACGGAAAACGCAATACTTGTCCCTGATTTCCACCCTCCTGTATTCACGACTGCCGCGTTGACGATCATCAAACGTCTAAAAGCGAATGGACAGCTTTACTCACATGCGACACCAATATGAATAAAGTACTCCGCTACCACATTCAACACAGGGTCGAAGTTGACGTTTTTGGGATCTAATCCGCAAAACAACACCTCGAAAGACCTCTGCGCGGACATGAAATCGTCCTGCTTCAGACTTTGGACTGTGACAAACGAAACTGAGCCTGTACAATTGAGTGATTAAAGCTATTTTCGTTCAGTTTTCCATCATGGCAGGTCCCGAGTCGGTACCAGAAATGATCTAGCACCCCACCACCGAATCTTTGCGATTCCACAATTAGGAAGTACAAGAGTTTAGGAGTGGCGGCCTGAAATTTGTCACCTTGTTTTCCCAATGCTTGGATCCATTTCGTATCATCCCAGTTCCATAGATCATTCAGTTCGAGGATTGCCAGAGCGTGTTGTTCCATTGTTACTGTAAACGAATCGTCATAGTTGTTCCAGTAGTATGGAAATTTCCAAGGACGCGAACGTCCATGAACGAGGGATTGAGGCAAGTCGACGTCGAGGAGGCAGATGAAGATGCGCAACTTTGAGGGCTTGCGCATCTTATCCGATCCCTCGACGTCGGAGCCCGAAAACCGTCTTCGGCCAGTCATTGGCTTTTTTTGCGCTTTGCTTTTCGTGATGGTGTCGATGGTGATACACGTGGAACGAAGTGGACGCGACGAGTCGTCGACAATCGACCTGACCAACAAGTGGTCGACGACCATTGCCAAGGAACTCATGGACCTCACGGCCGGTGACCTGTGGAAGGTGTACCTAATGAGCCCCATGCATTCCGGCTGGGGGTACTTGGAGTTTCGCATCGTTGGCGAACGAAAATCAACTTATTCGAGCAGTGCATGTAACGGGACACTGGCAGTAACGGACTCGTGCAACGACGAGAAAGATGAGATGGATGGGGCAATGAGTGGCCCAGGCGACCACTCGAAATAAGTTGTAGTAAGGCTGCTACCTGGAGAGGAAACGGATCAGCAAAGACGACGCGAATGATGTAGGCCATCCAAACCACCTCCAAGCGACTCTAGACAACGCGTAGACAACCTGAACCCAACACGTCGTTGTGGGCGACTTGAAAGGCGCTCCTTCCCATTCTCAGTATGATCAAGTATCCCATCTTAACATGCAACTACAGGATTTTGCTGCTGATATTCGCAAGTTGCCTGGCTTCTCTCATTTCCTCCAGCCCCCGCTATTTTCAGACCTCCAGGTCGCAGTTTCTAATGGGCCGGTCATCATCGTAAACGGCAGCCAATGCAGCTGTGATGCACTGCTACTTTTATCCGACCAGGATCCCCTCCACATTGCTCTCCCCATCACGGAAGCCAGAGTCTCTAAACTATCATTGGAGCTTCGTTCTCTGATCCACCGTGCCAAATCCGAGGATGTGACGAACGAGATTTTTGTCTTTCTACGAAAGCTTTGGGATGTCATTGTTTTTCCGATCGTGAACATCCTTCAGGAATCCTGTCCTCGTCGATCGCGCATCTGGTGGTGCCCGATCCCCGAGTTCTCTCTTCTCCCACTGCACGCTGCCGCCCCGTTCAGGAAGGGCCAACAGAGGCTCTCCGATCTCTATATTTATCCACCTTGACAGCCCTCATTCGCTCTCGACAAAAAGGTTCACTAGATCCATCCACGGAACAGCATCGTTTTTTGATCATAGGACAGGCCGAGGCTACGGGACAGAAGGCACCCACCTCAGTTAATACTGAACTGTTGAGTATCTCACAACGTGTCGAGTCCGTCGCAACGCTCACCTGTATTCAAGACCAGGACCCAAACACCACCAAGGTTGGCGAAGAATTGAACCAGAACGACTTTCTTCATTTTGCCTGTCACCGAGTCCCCAATTAGAAACAGTGAACATTGAAAACATCATCCAATACGACTTGTGGAACCCCAGGTTTGCGTGTCTGTCTGCTTGTCATACAACCGTTGGCGACGAAGAAAGTCCTGATGAGGTGATCCATCTCGCTGCGGCGATGCCATTCGCCGGGTACCGTTCAGTGATTGGGACGATGTGGGCTGTGGACGATGAACACACGAACGAAATCACCTCGAAAATTTACGACAATCTCGTGGACGAGTCTGGTCGTCTGAACTATTCACGAGCAGCTCTCGCATTGCACAGGACGACCAGGATCGTTCGAGCAGCGTACCCGTTGATCAACAAATCCTCTATATACATATTGGTGCCTAGCGGTGTGGTGCGTACGTGTTTTCCGCGTTGTTATCCAAACTAAACCACCCACAGTTGTGTTTACCGTAGCAGGTTGTATTCTTGAAAACATGGCGAAACTTTCTTTTGTTCTAATCGAGCCACAAGAGCCAAAGTCTGGTTTGATATGGAGGTGGGAAGAGAAGTGCTTCGAGTGTTACTACCTCGCCACACATGAGGCAAAGGACTGATCTTTATTTATTTGGATTGCTTTCGCCGATCGGTCGCGCAAAGAGGGTGCAAATCCTGCCTTTCATAAGTTTAGGAAAAGAACCTACTTACCTACTACAAGCAAGCAAGTACTCAGTACTATACGTGCATATATCCAATGACGGCGACGGCGACGGTCGTCTAAGCTATAATCCCGTAGCTGAAAATGATGTCTTGAAGCCAGGGTCTGAGCATCTTGTTTGGGTCCGAGCTCGAGTTGGATGACTTGTCAACTAGGCAGCAAGCACGATCACTGAGTCTGCATGACTTGACCGTGGCCTGGCTGATAACCCGTTGCGAAACTGTGAATGGTAGTACACTAAACATCGGTGTCTATGGGACGTCTGTCATTTGCCTTGTCGTGCACATCATGGTCATCACCCAGTCTGGTGACCAGAACCAGGCTGTCCATGAGGCAAGATAAGACAACTCACTAGGCAATCCCCCAAAACATTCATGTAACTTGAACAGGGGTGGCGCATCAAACATCAATGTCTCCGGGACATCTGTCACTTGCCTTGTCGCGCACCTCATGGTCAATACCTAGTCTGTGTGACCAGACCGTCCATGAGGAAACCATCGATAAGACCAGTGCATCAGTCAATCCCCCGGGCCCCCACACCTACATGTAACCTGAATGGAGGTGACGTTGGCTGGCGTCTTTACAGGTACCTGGTTCATAACATTGCTGCCATGCTTGAGGTGTATATATCGAGTGTGGATTCAGAGTTGTCGCAGATGAGATATATTGAGGGTTCCATGAGCAGTCGGAGCGTTCGAAGCAAAAGATGATATTCGACTCGGGAAGTTCCGATTACCGAGTGATCATGCAATTCCCACGCCCTTGAGTAGTGCCAAAGAAGGAAGTCAGTAATCACGCTAATCGAGTACGACGATGAGCACACAAGGGAACCGGTCACCGCGGCGTCACCTGGTGGCCACCAGGGACCTAGCAAGTAGTGTTGTACAGTTCGACTTACCCGAAGGCGGATAAATGGACATAAACTAACCCGATCCACGCAGGTAGCTGCTTGTGCTCATTGAAAGTTCGTCTCGCTCATTAAGCAATGTGGCAGGTCATATTCGCCATTCCTTCGGAGCAAGCTGAACGGTACCATGCACTATGCAAACTCTCTTGTGCCACTCTTACACAAAATCGAACGACACACAATTGGCATTCCTCCTCCATGCTGCGGTCTCTCGTTTGTCCTGTTGTGCCTTGACAGGTAACACCTTTTCCTTCAAGACATGCACACACAACTCTGTTGTAGAGTTTTATCGCCGGCTTGAACATTCTACCATTAGAGTTCGCACGCAGTAGGTATAATCCAACATTATAATCGTTCCACAGCTACCCACGTCCGACACCTTGCGACCATCAGTCCTCGTCCTCGTTTGAATGAACGCCATGATTCTATCCGCGTGCAGGTACCCCAAGGAGGGTTGTAACCCCAGAATTTTGGTTCTTCAGATATACACCGGAGAGATCGACTTCGACGTTACAGAGTGGACCACGATCCGCATGCTGCCTCGCAAAGGCGCGAGTCGAGCAAGCGCGCTCAAGACATTCTGAACGATGGTACATTTGTAACGTCTCTTGGTGTACTAACTGGATATCTCAGCTTGAGGTGCTGCGTATCTTCAACGGTCGATTCTAGACATCCCAAGCATACAAGTGCCACGATTGGTAGGTGTCACTGCAAACGAGCGTGTTCATTTCCGTTTGAAGTGTATAGTAGTAAGTTTCATCCAAACCATCACGCTGACAGACTGATGAACATGAA
>QFEF01003289.1:0-24248 GCA_003316035.1 Neoboletus subvelutipes | reverse complement strand
CTGGGGCGTGGCAGCTCCACAGGCAAAGTATAACTTTGATCTTTTGTTATGACCGGTGTAACAAATAACGCGTACACAGAAGACTGAAGTCTTCACTACAGGACAGGTCTTCCTCTGAAGATGATGGCAACCTTCTTGGTCTGCAAGCAGATCACCTGATCGGTGAGCAGTGTGCAATGGTTGTAGCAATCTCAGTTGGTATACTGGACGCAAGGCAATGAGCGGGCTCCCTCCAGGCACACAAGGAGTAGTCAGCTATGGATAGGTTGTGGGCAAGGCCTATATCTGGGTGTGGCCTCTGGGCAATAGGCAGCAGCAATGGCAAGCATTGGGCAATGGCTTGCAAGCTGATCCTCTGATCAGAAACAAAGTGGAGACACCTTCCGGGGACAGGTTCTCAGTGCCTTGATTGAACTCTGATTGACAGATGTTTGAAATCAAGATTGGCAACAACGATTGACAACGATGAAACACCAGTTTCAACAAAGGCTTCAAATTCTACATAAGATTGCGTAGATCAAAGTTAGAGTTACATGGGCAGTGATTCTAGCTATTTATACTAAGCCCCTTTAGGGCCAGCTAACGATAGAATCTCTGCTCTAAAGTATAAAAGGAAAAGATGCATCGCATCGCATTAGATATAAAAGGTTAAAAGAAAGAGACACGTCGCATTGCGTCAGATATAAAAGGAAGTGATGGATCGTGTACTGAAATAGGAAGGAAACGCATTGTGTCAAATATGAAATGGAATGCTGTGGGCGCAGCTTGACTAAATAGGAAGGAATGAAATAAGCGAAGTGAACTGAGGCCGGAATGAGTCAGGAGGAAATGGACACGAGTCATATATGAGAGAATATGACTTAGGAGATGTTAAGGTCTGCAGTGGAAAGAAAGAGGATAGCGTCTGAAAGACGTTAGCCTTCAAATAGAGCCGAATGAAAGAAGTTGTCCCACAGCTCCTGGGGAACGTTGAGGTTGGGAAGAATGTTGTCCCAGAGTAAATCAGGTATAGGGGTGGATACCGATAGGTCTGGTGAGCTCAGAGGTGAGAGAAAAATGTCCCCCCCTAGGATACTTGTAACAGGTGGAGGGTGTGTCTAGGATGTAAGGTCTTCAACATGTGAGCTTCTGGCTCATCTGGGCACAACCTTCTAATGGTTCGCTTCTGAAGCTTTCTTTGCTTCTTCTTAGCTACTTCCTTAGGTACCTCTGACTCCTCTCTTTCTCTCTTTGGGGATGCCAATGGGAGCCTCAGTGCTAAACCATAATTAACTATGGCTCATGTGAATACAACATCTTGCAGAGGGGACAAGGATTCTGTGCAGGGAATTGGGTTTTGTTGGAGTAGAACGCCTGGCCCGTCATTGGGGTCATAGGACCACACTCTTTCTGGGACTGGGGAGAGATCTGTGGCTGCCAACTCTTATGAGATTGGGGAAAAATGCTGAGAGTCTCTGTGGGCATCCAATCTGAGGTGGAGGGCAATTCTTTCTCTGAAGGTTGGTGGGTAGACTAAACCACTGGTATTTGAGTTTGCGAATGAGGCGAGTAAGGCCAGTTCCAAACTTCTTTTTAAATCCCACAAGAATGATGTTGCTGGCAAGTCTGTCAGTTGTCAGGGGTGTGACTCTTCACATGCTGGAATATAGGGGTCAATTGCTGACCACCCTATTGCCTCCAGTACCTGTTCTGCTACTATTTCCCATGGGCTTCTCTGAGGTACTATTCTAGAGGAAGACAGGAAGGAATGGAGTGTCCTGTGAAAGTCAATCAGCACTAGTTGCCTCTACTGTGAGCAGTGCAATCCTTGAGGAGAATACAAGGGACTGACTTGTGTCCAACTCATTGGTTTTTCTAAGCATAAGGTGAAAGGTAGAGTGTAGAAATATAGTCTAGTTCTAGTGAAACAACCCCAAATGCCTTTAGGCTCTAGGTTGCACCAAAACACTTAGACTGAAGAGAGAAGAAACTGGTACTACCAAGTGGTTCACTTGAGAGAAGGTAATTCCCAAGAGAACTAGACTGGGGATATCCTGTCGTAGTCTCTGGATTTATATAGCACTCTACTATGTACACATGTGTACTACAGATCTACCAATGTAGAGATGGAGATTAAATACATGAGGTGTAACATGCATCAAGCATGAGGAATGGAAATAAAATGAATGAGGACACAGCATGCTGTGGCAGAATGGAAGAGAAGTCTAACATGTGCTTGACATGAGGCATGGAAATGAAAAGAAGAACAGAAGGAGTGGATATGACTGTGGGAAGTCATTAGTATATATAAGGATATATTAAGGTACAAAGAGAGTTCTGGACTTCAAGTCTAGACTCTATGAAAGAAGTGTGTCCGTGAGTGCAAGTGAACCAGCTGAAAGAGAACTAGCTTCAGTCTAGTGGTCATGTGATCTAGTCATGTGATGCGATAAGATAAGATCAAAAGATAAAGAAAAGAAAAGAAAACAACTATGTCCCTTTAGTGACCTATGTAGGTTTGGGACCATAACAGAGGGTCCACCTTATTGAATCAGAGGATCCCACAAACATCTATAGAGGTAGAAGATGGTACATGAGGAACTTAGTTCTCAATGTATGCATTATCTGTTACACTGGTCATAACAGGGGGGCTAGGTAAACTCAAGTTAGAGAGAAACATAGAAGCACAAGATGGCAACTATAAGTAGGTGTCTGAGACTAGCATGGACCAAGGAATATCTAAGGTAACAAGGACATGTACAGTAAGATGTCCAAGGTCAAGGGTATGTCCATTGAAAGGACAATGAGTCAGAGATAATGCGATGCAAAGGAAATGATGTGCAGATGTAATGGTACAAATGCAAAGGAATAATGAATAAGAAGCATACAGTGGTTCCAAGGATTTGGGAATGACTCAAGCAGAGTCATAGATTAAGGAGGCATGAGGTGACACATAGGAATGCATGGAGACATATTGTGGAAGGAGGGATGTGCATAGAGGCAATGACGAGGTGGGGTGACACATATGAATGATGCAGGCAAGGATGATGCAAGCTGAGGTGACACAGCTAAGGTGAGATAGTGGGGAATCCCTGGTAAGTCCAGTGGACATCATGAGAGCCAAAGGAGAGGGCTTGAGGTGAGGAGGAGGGTCTATATGCTAGGATAGGAGTTTCCAGGAGGTAAGGTTCAGAGGGCCAGTGGGAATGACTGAGGTTACAAGGACAGGTCACATGGGTTCTATAGTGTACAATGAATGTACAGGGGTCAAGTGGTAGCACAGCTACAGCTGCCCATGAAGATGGAGGAGGGGATGAGAGTGCTGGTAGGAGGGTTCTGGACAATCCAAGGGTTCTGATGGTTCTGAGGATAAGACATCAGTACTAGCAAAGGCTAGGAGGATTGTAGAGGTTCTAGCAATGGCTAGAGAGTTCATAGGAGTTCAAGGGAGGATCAAAGGAATGGTGGCACGCAGGTTTGTGCAAGTCAAAGGAGGAAAAGAAAAGAGTAGATATGAGCATGGTTTGAATTGTAACAGACGACAACTTTTAGAGAAGCCCAGGGTTTTGAAAAGCAAAGGTGAGATTTGGACTGAGTAGATTTGAGCTGAAGTACACAAAGTATTGTACAGGTATTTATATGAAAGAGCCTATGCACTAAGGTGATGGGATAGAAGTCAATGGATTGTGGGAGAAGGCCACATATGCTTGAACACATAAGTGAAATGAAATGAAGAGAACATGTCAGCTAAAGAACATGTAAGTGAAAGGGAAATGAAAAGAACATATAAGCAAGATGAAATGAAAAGAATGCATAAGCAAAATGAAATGAAATGAATGTGTAAGCAAAATGAAAGGGTAGGCACTGCAGGGCTCAGACAGCAGCATGCACAAGAGGAAAGGGAAACATAGATCATATTATATGAGATGGACTGAGACAAAGAGATAAGATGAGACAAAAGAAAGAAAAGAGTATCCTGAATCATAACACCCATCAGCACCCTTGTCTCCTCCTCCATCTCCCTCTCCATGGGCAGCTGTAGCTATGCTACCACTTGACCCCTATATGTTCATTGTACACCATAGAACCCATGTGACCTGTCCTCATGACCTCAGTCATCCCCACTGGCCTTCTGGACCTCTCCTCCCAGAAACCCCTATCCAAGTGCATAGATCCTCCTCCTTACCTTGACCTTACCTTAGGCCTTTCCCCTTTGGCTCTCATGATGTCCATTGGACTTACCAGAGATTCCCCACTGTCTTGCCATACCCACATCACCTCAGCTTGCATCATCCCTGGCCACATCACCCATATGTGTCACCCTGCCTCATCATCACTCCTACGGGCATCCCTCCTTCCACAATATGTCTCCATATGTTCTTATGTGTCACCTTGTGTCTCCTCACTCTATGACTCCACTTGAGTCATCCCTGAGCCCTCAGAACCATTGCATGCTTCTCCTTCACTGATTCCATGCATTTGTACTTCTATATCCATTCACATGTCTCTGTTACACTTGGCCTGGGTAAGGATGAGCATAGCCTTGGTCAATCAAGGGTTCAAGGGTTCTTCCTGTGAAGACTACTCAAATGGTAGCTTCATTGAGGTGGACATGACTCGAATGGTTGTGGGTCAAGGGTTCGAAGGTTTTCAAGGACAAGAGCCCACTCAAAAGTAGGGCTAGGACTTAGAGAGCAATCAATGTAGAAGCAATGAAAGGTATGGTATTCCAAGGAAGTTCCAGGGGAAATCCAAGGAGGTCAAGCTAGGGTTACATCACTGGGTATCTAAGGTTTATATAGGTGAGCCAAGTGAACGATTAGTAATCATAGAAGTTAATAGAATGTTGTAGAAATGATGAGTCAGTTGAATGACAACATCAGAGAAGGTTCTATCAGAACAATGCAGAAATGAAATGGTAAGTACTGAGTGGGCTTGAACAGCAAGGTATGGAGTACAATGAGTGAAAGGTAGACATGGGTGAAGGTAGTGAAGAGGACGACAAGGAAAGAAAAGATAAATCATAACAGTCTCCTTGCATTGTTCCTCCTTTGACTCTTTGTCCTTTCTATGGACATACCCTTGACCTTGGATGTCTTATGCATTCTTATTACCTTAGATATTCCTTGGTCTGTGCTTGACTTGGACACCTACTTATAGTTGCACTCTCATGCTCCTTTGTACTTCTCTAACTTGAGTCTATCTGACCCCCAGTCCTACACCTGACCACCTTGTACAATACCTGGGCTTTGGCCTAGCATTCTCTCGTGCTCCACCTTGTACCACCAGGACTAGCCCCCAAATACATCTCTTCTATGATCTTGCTAGCCTATGCTATGCTCATCCTTGCTCTAGTCCTCCTTGACTGCCTCTCATGTGGGTACACATGATCCCCCTTCATAGCCTCGATGGCATGCAATGACCTACCTGGCCCTTACCCTATGGAGGTTAGGAGCCATTCAGGTTCCAAGACTAGGCCACCACAGCCATAGTTGTAACAAATACCATGGAAAGGGTTTTTGAGCTTTTGAATTGCTGAGTAGGATCTCAGTCATATTGTAGTATAATTGCCATTGTTTGTGCATACAAACAAAGATATACATGCAAATAGTATTTCTGAGTTTAAAAAAGTTCACACACTGCTTCATATCATAGTCAAATTCCTCTTTCTAGCTTACCAAAGCATCATTCTCTTCTTGCTTCATGGTGGTTATTCTGATGAAGCCATTGTCAAGGAAACTGGTGTTTACCCTTCTGCCATATCTAAACACCACTCTAATGAGGATTCTTCCCTTTCAAATGCTATTTAGGATTGTATTTTCAAGTTTTTCTCTATTAGCATGTGTAATGCTTAATATCTTATGATCTCTGGCCAGGCCAAAAATGCTATTTGAATGGTCAAAGTGGCCCCCATTTATCCTACCATCAATCTTAGTAGCAAATCCAACCTTCTCCCAAGTCATGCAGCCCCACATCAGTAGCAAACCTCTTCTGAAGTTAAGGTTTCCTTCTGCTAGTTTATTTTTAAGCCTTTCACCTACCCTTCTCCATGTCCATTGATGCCCATCTGATCCTAGGCAATTGATTTTGGTCTCTCCAGACCATATTGCCTCCTTTGAGTCCTCCATATTCCACTCCTCTTGAGTTTAAAAAGAGCCTAAGTAATATCTTGCAAAGAGAGGGGGGCATTTTAACCTGACCACAGCTTTTATATCAGCTTTTTTCCAATGAGGCAGATAATATTAGCAAAGAGGGGCTGATTAGTGATGTTGGTAAATGTTTTGATAGCTTGAACAGCATTTCTGGCTTGGCCAGAGATCATAAAATATTAAGCATTACACATGCTAATAGAGAAAAACTTGAGAATACAATCCTAAATAGCATTTGAAAGGGAAGAATTGTTACAGCTTGATGCCTACACATGATAACTTTCAATAAAGTTATCTTATCTTATCTTATCTTATTTCAATCCGATTAGATCAATATCTAATCCTATACTGAAGATAGTTCCCTTCAGCTGGCTTGGCCACTGCACCATCTCAATCACATGATCTAGCATCACATGATTCCCCAGTCATGTGACTGTGTCACCTGATCTAACCCCTAGTTCACAATGACATCATGATCATTGGTTCTACAAGTATCTAACACAGTGCAAGACACTTGATCCATGCTATACCCCATGTTGTTATGAGTAGTAATATTTTCAAACTTTTCAATCACTACACTTCACATTCATTTTCAATCTTTACCATACACCTTATTGCACATGATTGTGGGAAACTATGACTAAGCAAGTCTAGACCTATGACATCATAAACACATGTTATTAATCTCTGCTTACTTCTCTTTTTATTTAATTACCAATGAGAACTCTCTCACTATACTATACCTATACTTAGTAATTTCTCTCATGCACTGCTTGGTCTGTGCACATCTCTCAGTAGTATAAAGGCAGTCATATATTAGCCTGTTACCTCAGTCTAATCCACTTGTTATCGTTGTGGTTAATGCCCTGCGTGATTAAGGATATCGCTCTCTGCTTCTCTTTTACCATTGCCAGCAGTTGGTGTACACTGCAAAGATAGTTGTCTGGCTAGTGGTTTCTTTGGAGATCATTACACATGTCAAGAGTTCAGACCTCAGATCTAGATCTCCACATGTTCTCCTCATGTATTTCTTCTCTTTCGTCTCCGTGCTGTGCACAACCTTTCACATATGCACACACATGCTTGACACATGTTTGATCTTCCATTTCAGTGCCTCATGTCTAGCACATGTTGTACTTCTCTTCCATTCTAGAGGTGATGCTTCTACACATGTTTGACACATGTTTCTGATTCTCTTCCATTTGTGATGCCTAGCACATCACACCTGTTTCATAAGATTTCCTCATGTTGACCATGAGTTACCCCTATTTATAGCTGTATCTATAGATTAGATCACAACACCTGTAAATTATATAGATCATATATAAAGACCAAGAGCCTAGCACTAGATTCCTAGTCTAGTTCTCTTGAAGTTTTCCCCTTTAACAAGAGATCCTGTTACAAGTGTCCTAGGGGGTACCATTTTTCTCTCTCCCATGAGTTCACCCGACTTGTTGGTATCCGCCCCGATACCTGAATCTCTATGGGAAGACATCCTACCAGACCTGGACATCCCACAGGAGGTATGGGAAGAGTACTTCCACTCTGCGCTCTTTGAGGACTAGGCTTCGCTCGGACCCATTTCTTTCTTAACTGCAGACCTTAATCTCCTAAGTCATATTCTCTCATATATGACTCGTGTTCCCACCATCATGACTCACCAGCCTCAGTTCATTTCCTTATTTAGTCAAGCTACATCCGCAGCATCTTATTTCATATTATGTGATGTGTCTTCTTCTTTTGGTCCGCGATGTGTCTTTCCTTTTATAACTCACGCGACATGTCTTTCCTTTTATATTCCACATGATGTGTCTTCCTTTTTATATCTTATATGATGCAATGCGTCTTTCCTTTTGCATCATATGCAATGCGACACATCATTTCCTTTTATACTTTAGAGTGGAGATTCTATCTTTAGCCAGCCCTAAAGGGGCTTAGTATAAATAGCTAGAATTGCTGCCCATGTAACTCTAACTTTGATCTATGCAATCTTACATAGAATTCGAAGCCCTTTGCTGTCAACACCTGTGCCAGCGTTGTTAATCCTTGAAACCGGTGTTTCATCTCATCGTCAATCTCAATCTTGAATGTCTGTCAATCAGAGTTCGGTCGAGGCACTGTGAACCTTCTATAGGGAGGTGTCACCACTTTCGTCCCTGATCAGAGGATCAGTCCGCTAGCCATTGCCCAATGCTAGCCGTGTCCAGCCACCTATTGCCCAGAGGCCGCGCCCAGATACAGGCCTTGCCCACGACCTGTCCATAGCTGACTACTCCTTGTGTGCCTGAAGGGAGCCTGCTCATTGTCTTGTGAACAGCATACCAGCTGAGGTTGCCACAACCGTTGCACACCGCTCACCAATCAGGTGATCCGCTTGCAGACCAAGAAGGTCACCGTAGTCTTCAGAGGAAGACCTGTCCCATAGTGAAGACTTCAGTCTTCTGCGTACACGTTATTTGTTACACCGGTCGTAACAGATCCACTGAGTGAGGTTATTAAGCCTCAACAATCACTTTTATCCTTGAGTCTTGGACCTTGTCAATCCTCACTCACCTGCTGTATTCTACAGTCAGATCTTAGCTCGGTGTCTCCAAGACTTTAGTAGTTGTTGTTGGGTTGTTTCAGGTGATGTCTGAGGGGATTTAGAAGGTCTAATATAACCCTTGGTGAGCTGATCATCAATGAATGCTGTGACCTTCTCTTATTTCTGAACAGAAAGGGGTATAATTCTGCCTTTCTTGGGTTCATAGCCTTCCTTCATGTCTATTGCATAATCCTAGAGTTTGCACTTTGGCATGCACTCTGATTGCTTCTTCAAGAAGACATCTAAAATTTTGTGATATGCAAAGGGTACCAATTCTTCAGGTGTTTTATCTTTAGGTTTTTCCAGTTGTGCTTCCAGTGTGCAGATAGTGTCATAAACAGCATATTGAATGTCTAATTCTTTCTTTTTGATCTGTTGGACAAAGAACAGCTTATCCTGTAAGCTATGGCAGTGTGAAGGACAACATGTCATCTTGACAGTGCCTTTTGCCCAATTAATCTCCAGATTGTGGTGCTTTAGCCATGAATATCCAAAAATGAATGTATTCTTGCCTAGATTGGTAACTTCTGCAGAAACTTGTTCACAGTGACCTTTGAATTCGACAATTAATTCAGTACTGTGTGTAATGCTACCAGCAGAGTTCTTTGTGCCATCTACATTATAAACTGGAATGGGGTGACAGAGCTCGGTTAAAGGAATGTGATTATTCTTTGCCCATGTCTTATCAATAAAGATAACATTTGCACCTGAGTCTAGCAGGGCGGTGGTTTTAATATATTTTCACTTTAATCTGAGGGGCGATACCCTGATAGTCATCAAGACTTCTTTTTCAATTTTGATGCTTCTGATGAAGATGTCATCTGGGATTTCTGGGACTGATTTTTTTTTTGATTTTTTGTAAAGGAATTAAGCCTGGGTATAACATTCCCAGCAAGCCCTGAATGGGACCCCTCTGATGGCAAATTGGATATAAAAATAGGTACATCTGCAGAATCTCTGCACTCGGTTTCTTCTACAGATAAGTGAGAAAATCAATTTGAGTCCTTAGCACACCCAGATACACATGTCAGACTATTTAATTTTTTGCCTTTGAGGTGATTGCCTTATAGTCCTTGAACCAGGCTCGAGCCTCATCTAGGCTCATCCCCTTGATTGAAGATGACCAATCTTGGCTTTTAGCCTTGTCATCTGACTTCTTGTCAGTGCTTTTAACATCATTCCAGGATGTGTGTGCATGGTTGCATGATTTTTCTTCTTTTGACTTGGCAGTGTTGACGTTATGTCTGCCTGAGTTCTTCTTGCCCTTGTTCTTAGAGCAGTTGTTGTGGTGACCACTGCCTAAGAATTTGCATTCTGGGCATTGCAATTTTGGCTTTTTGCAGTCCTGGGAGAAATGGCCTTCTCCTTGGCAATTGTGACACTTGAGTGATCCCTTTTGGACCGCATCAATATCCATGGTATTAAGGTCCCTAGACTTGGCCCTTTCTACCATTCCTTTGGAAATGTATTTAAGGAGCTGTTTCCAAGCTCCAGTCATGCGAAGATCCTGTTTGAATTTCACAAGATCTTCATATTGCCCATTATCCATAATGAGGCAATCAATGATTTGCCTGTTGGCATTCTTTTCTAGGAGCTCAATCAAATGATCATCTCTGTACTTAGCCATTACTTGATACATCTTGAATTTCATGAGGAACATATCCATGGGAGAGTCTCCTTGCTTGAGGTTGGAGATCACCTTTTGATTCCAATCCTTTTCTATAGTTGAGCAAAAGTGCTGTTCCACAATTGCTTGAAATGTCAACCATGATACTGGTATATAGTCAGGGTGTTACAACCGGTGTAACAAATAACACATATGCAGAAGACTGAGGTCTTCGCTATGAACTGTCTACCTCTGTAGATGACTGGACCTTCTTGGTCAATGGGTGGACCCTCTGGTCGGCACGTAGTGTGCAATGTGTTACAAGTGTCCTAGGGGGTACCATTTTTCTCTCGCCTATGGCATCTCCAGACCTATCAGTATCCGCTCCTATACCAGATTCCCTCTGGGACGACATTCTCCCAGATCTGGACATCTCACACAACGTATGGGAAGGCATCCTGGACTCCTCGCTATTCCAACCGTAATCCCACCCTGGACTCCTCTCATTTCTTACTGTGGACCTTTTACTCTCCTAAGTCATATTCTCTCATATATGACTTGTATCCATTTCATCATGACTCACCGGCAGCAGTTCATTTCTTCCTATTTAGTTGAGCTGTGCCCACAGCTTCTCATTTCATATAACACGACGCGTCTTTTCCTTTTATAACTTACGCAACGCGTCTTTCCTTTTCTACTTCACGCGATGCGTCCCTTCTCTTTTATATCTCACGCGACGTGACATGTCTTTCCTTTTGCATCATATGTGACGTGACATGTCATTTCCTCTTTTACCTTAGTGTGGAGATTCTATCTGAAACTGGCCCTAAAGGGGCTTAGTATAAATAGCTAGAATCGCCGCCCATGTAACTTTAACTTTGATCTATGCAATCTTACATGGATTTCGAAGTCTTCGCTGTCAAGCACCTGTGCCAGCGTCGCGAAACCGGTGTTTCATATTGTCTAAATCTTGACCTCGATCTTCTGTCAATCAGAAGCTCAGTTGAACAACTGTCAACCTTCTATAGGGAGGTGTGACCACTTTCGTCATCGATCAGAGGATCGATCCACTAAGCCATTGCCCAATGCTAGCCATGCCAGCCGCCTATTGCCCAGAGGCCGCGCCCAGATACAGAAGCTCTGCCCATGTTCTGTCCATAGCCGACTACTCCTTGTGTGCCTGGAGGGAGCCTGCTCATTGCCTTGCGAACAGCGTACCCGCTGAGATCGCCACAACCGTTGCACACTGCTCGCCGATCAGGTGATCCGCTTGCAGACCAAGAAGGTCACCGTTGTCTTCAGAGGAAGACCTGTCCATAGCACTGTCGACTTCAGTCTTCCACATACGCATTATTTGTTACACCGGTCGTAACACAATGGTTGTGGCAACCTCAATTGGTATACTGGACACAAGGCAAGAAGTGGGCTCCCTCCAGGCACATGAGGAGTAGTCGGCTATGGAGAGGTCATGGGCAAGGCCTCTATCAAGGTGTGACTCCTGGGCAATGAGCGGCAGCAACAGTGAGCATTGGGCAAAGGCTCGTGAGCTGATCCTCTGATTAGGGACGAAGTGGAGTGTCATATCCCGTCCAACTCCGGTACTCCGTTTGTGACTCCTGGCCTCTACACACGAACTCCAGTGCATTCTTGCCCAAGATGCAACTCCGGACTTCCAGACTTGTACCATCCTCCTTATATGTTCATATTCATTCGCTTACATATTTGACACTTCGCATACCTACTGACTTCGCTTCACATTCTCCTCCGTACTGATGCTCTGCTTAGGAGCACAGCTCTGTTGACATTATTTGACACCCTCCGTCAACAATATTTGACATTCTCCATTGACACTATATTTGACACTCCCTTACTTAATACTACCTCTCCGTAGTATAAAAACCCTCGAGATCACTCCTGTATCTCTTCAGTTCGAATATCAATCAAAGCACTACTCCTGTCCTTTCTCTGAGTCTCGAAGACTCTCCTCTAAACCTCCGCCCGACTTGACGTCGTGACCGATGATCAACGTCATTACCTCCAACCCTCCGACACCTCCGAAGTCCGGGACCAGGACTTGTGTAAGGGCACACCACATATGGTGAAGCCAAGTCCCGACCCACCAGTCAACTCCGGCGTTCCAGAGTTCATCCCGGAGTAAACCAGTCTTTAACATGGAGACACCTTCCTGGAAAGGTTCTCAGTGCCTTGATCAAACTCTGATTGACAGGAGTTTGAGATCAAGTTTAGATGATGGCAATTGACTTCACTGTTTCAGCGAAGGCTTTGAATTCTACGTAAGATTGCATAGATCAAAGTTAAAGTTACATGGGTGGTGATTCTAGCTATTTATACTAAGCCCCTTTAGGGCAGGTCAAGAATAGAATCGCCACTCTAAATAAGAAAGGATAAATGAAGTTGCATCATGTTGCATATGATGAAGAAGGAAAGGAAACACGTTGCATTGCATATATCAAGAAAGGAAAAGAGACGCATTGTATTGCATACTGTAAAAGGAAGTGAGATGCGTTGTGTCAGGATAAATATGAAATAAAGGTGCTGTGGGTGCAGCTTGACGAATTTAAAGAAATGAAATGAACTGAGGCTGAAATGAGTCATGGATGAAATAGACACAAGTCAAACACGAGAGAGTTTGACTTTGGAGGGTAGAAGGTCCGCAGTGGAAAGGAAGAAAGTCTAGGTGTTCACATAACAATGTCAGTCCTCAAAGAGAGCCAAGTGGAATACATCATCCCATATCTCCTGTAGGATGTCCAGGTCAGGAAGAATGTCTTCCCAGAGAGAATTGGGTATCAGGGTGGATACTGACAGGTCTGGAGAGCCCATGGGTGAAAGAAAAATAGGCCCCCCTAGCATACTTGTAACATGGGGTACATCATTGCACTTAATTGCAAGCAGGTGAATGCTCCAGCCTCATTTCCTTTCATTCTGGAAAGAGCCACCCTTATGCCCTGCTGGCCTTGGAGTGCAAGGAGGTTGGCATCCCTCCAGGCACAGAACTTTATCCACCATTCTTCGAATTCTTTTCCTCATTTCCCATTGTAATTCCCTGGATCTGCAAATATTTTTGAAATTCTTGGCTGTAAAGCTGGTTGTGCGTGTATGGACCCTGCAACCCCCGCTGCACTTATGGAAGCTGCTCCTGCTCCCACTGTTGCCACCTGGGTATTGACTTGGAGCTCGAATTGTTGGAGCTTTTCCTTGAGCGCCAAGTTGTATGCCCTTATGGTGTCCAACTGGTTTTCTTGGTGTTTGAAATGTAACTTTAATTCTTTTGCAAGATCTGACCAATCATTGTCAGTCCTGCTTTCTGCCACCATGTTCAACACATTAAGGAGAGCAGAGGGAATAGTCATTGTGGGAGGGAAAAACTATTGAATGAATTGTTTGGGGATATGGAGTGTGTGTCTAGGACATAAAATCTTTGATGTGTGAGCTTCTGGCTCATCTGGGCATAACCTTCTAATGGTTTGCTTCTGAAGCTTTCTTTGCTTCTTCTTAGGTACTTCCTCAGGTACCTCTGACTTTTCTCTTTCCCATTTAGGTGATGCCAAGGGGAGCCAGATTTCTAATCCTGAGTTAATGATGGCTCTTGTAAACTCGACGTTGCTGAGTGGGGACAAGGATGTGATGTGAGGAATTGGGACTTGATGGAGTAAGACACCTGGCCTGTCATTGGGGTCATAAGACCACACTCTTTCTGGGGCTGGGGAGAGGTCTGGTGCTACTGACTCTTGTGAGATCGGAGAAAAATGCTGAGAGTCTCTGTGGGTGTCCAATCTGAGGTGTAGGACTACTCTTTCTCTGAAAGTGGGTGGATAGACTAATCCACTGGTATTTGAGTCTGCAAATGAGGTGAGTAGCACCAGTTCCAAACTTTTTTCCAAGTCCCAAAAAAATGATGTCACTGGTAACTCAGTCAGTTGTCGGGGGTGTGACTCTTCATGCGCTGGAGTATAGGGATCAATTGCAGACCACCCTATCACCTCTGGTACCTATTCTGCTACTAATTCCCAAGGGCTCCTCTGTGGCACTTGCCTAGAAGAGGAGGGGAACGAATGGAGCGTCCTGTGAAAGTTGATTGGCACTAATTGCCTCTCTATGAGCTAGTGTGATCCTTGAGGAGGGAATGAGGGACTGACTTGTGTCCAGCTCATTTGGATTTGTATGAAGTGTAAAGGTAGAGTAGAAAAGTATAGTCTAGTTCTAGTGAAACAACCCAAAAGAGTATAACTCTAGGTTGACACTTTGAACACTTAGACTGAGAGAGAAGCTAACTAACTATCAAGTGGATCCCTCAAGGGTTGGTAAACTTCCAAGAGAACTAGACTGGGGAAATCCCTGTTGTAGTCTCTGAGTTTATATATTGTCTCTATGTGTGTACATGTGTACTATGGATCTACCGATGTAGAGACAGAGATTAAATACATGAGGTGTACATGTGTTTAGCATGAGGCATGGAGATTAAAAGAGTGTGGACACAGCATGTGAAACAATCCAAACAACTATCTAAATCATCTTGGGGACACCGAGCTAAGTCTATGACTATTCAAAGAAGAGGAGTGAGCGAGGTGTGACAAGTACCAAGACTCGAGGTAAAATGATCTTTGAGGACTAATGCCTCTACTAAGTGGAACTCTTATTGTAAGGGAATATCCAAGAGAACTAGACTGGGGATAACCCAGTCAAGTCTCTGGGTTTATATAGCATCTCTATGTATGTACATGTGTACTATGGATCTACCGATGTAGAGATGGTGATTAAATACATGAGGAGAACATACACTAAACATGAAGATAAAGCATGTATCAAACATGCTGAAGGAGTGAGGTAGAAGCGCTGCTTCTAAAATGAAAGAGAATATTAACATGTGTCAAACATGTGTAATGGAAATGAAAGACATGCATCTAGCATGTGTGTGACTAAATAAGAATAAGTGCACAGCACGGAGATGAAGAGGAAACAACATGAGGATGGGGGTGTGTCTAACACGAGTACAACATGTGTTGTAGATGTCTTGCATCATGGCATATAAGATTGATGATCAAGATGTCATCACATCTAAGGTTTAGAGTCAGGTGATACTAGTCACGAGACTAAAGGGATGTCATGTGATATTGAATCACGTGATAGGAAAGTCATGTGATGCTAGGTCACGTGATAAGTGGCGCTCATGGCCTAACCAGCTAAAGGGAATTATCTTCAGTATAAAGATTAGATTCAATCTAATCATATCTTATAAGATAGGATAAGATAGCTTGATTGAAGCTATCGTGTGCACAGATTGAGCTATAACAGCATGCTGTGGCAGAATGGAAGAGAAGCCTAACATGTGCTTGATATGAGGCACAGAAATGAAAAGAAGTAAAGAAGGAGCAGAGATGACTGTGAGAGGTCATATATACTTATATGGATAAATTAAGATACAAAGAGAGTTCTTGACATCAAGTCTAGACTCTATGAGAAGTGAGCATCTCTGAGCACAAGTGAACCAGCTGGAGTGAACTAGCTCCAGACTAGGGATCACGTGACTTTGAAAAGATAAGATTAGATAAAATGAAATGAAATGACTAAGTTCTTTCAGTGACCTGTGTAGGTTTGGGACCATAATACACTCGGTACTTACCATTTCATTTCTGTGTTGTTCTGATAGAACCTTCTTTGATGACATCATTCAACTGACTCATCATTTCTACAAGATTCTATTGACTTCTACAATTACCAATTGTTTGCTTGGCTCAGTTATATAAACCTTAGATACCTTGCAATGTAAAGCTAGCTTGACCTCCTTGGATTTCCTCTGGAACTCCTTCGGAATAACATACCTTTCATTGCTTCCACATTGTTCACTCTCTAAGTCTTAGCCCTACTTTTGAGTGGGCTCTTGTCCTTGAAACCTTCGACCCCTTGACCTGCGACCATTTGAGTCGTGTCCACCTTGATGAAGTTACCATTCAAGTAGTCTTTGCAGGAAGACCCTTCAACCCCTTGATTGACCAAGGCTGTGCTCATCCTTACCCAGGCCAAGCATAACACAAGCAACAATGACACAATGATGGATGAGTTTGGGCAGCACATCTCTGCTGAAACAGGATGGATGTTTGACATAAAAAAACATTGATTATGGTAAGCCATTCATACCTCAATCTGACCAGTCTAATATCTTGCCATTGCAGTTGCATGGCCCATGTAATTAACCTCATCACCCAAGCATTCATGGTGACTGTCAGCACCTCCAAGCATTACAATCCTGCCATGCCTGAGGCAGAGCTGGTCTCTACAAGTGATGGAGACAATCATGATGTGATCAGTGTCATTTGTGCCATCACTGTCAAGGTAAGTGAAATAGATCCTGAAACTTTCTATTTCATCCAGTGTCTTACAGTCTCACAGGCACAATCATCAGTGAAACACAAAGAGATGTTCAAAAGTATTTCAAATTGGAACTGCCCATTGCAACTACTACTCAACATGAAGGTGTGGTGGTCATTGACATTCATTATGCTTCATTGTGTGCTGGACCTGAAGGAGGTAAGAGATCTGATACATCTAATATTTATATACACTAACAAGTCTCAGGAGGTCAATACTTTTGTGGCATGGCTGGGTTCACAGGAGCAGGACACTGAGAAATGCTGCAAAATATATGAGCTACAATTAAGTGATGCTGAGTGGGAACATGTCCACCACATCTTGACACTACTAGCAGTAGATATGATGTACTATGCTTGGTGATAATAATGCTCACTACATCTTCTGAAGTATGCTGAAAATGCCCAACACACATTCTCAAGTGAGCATGGGCCTACTCTACACACTGCTTTGCCTGCACTGGAAGCACTTCATAAAGTGTGGTTGGTGCACATGAGGAGCAAGAAATACAGTAACTTTCATGATGTGCTCAAAGCTGGGCTGAGGAAGATATCCACTTACTATGACTGTACATCAACATCTGATGCATACATCATCACTGTGAGTGAGTATCTGAATCTGAATGGTATTTTCTATACATCTAACAGACAATTGTAGTACTTGATCCAAATCAAAAACTAAACTATATCCATACAAGTTGGGGTGAAGCACTCTATGAAACAACCCTCAAAAGCCTATACCTCTGGGTTGCACAAGAACACTTAGACTGGAAGAAAGTGAAGAGAGTACTACTGAGTGGATCCCTTGAGAGAAGAGAAATTCCCAAGAGAACTAGACTGGGGAAATTACTGTCATAGCCTCTGGGTTTATATATTGTTCTACTATTTGTACATGTGTGTATCAGATCTACCAATGTAGAGACGGTGATTAAATACATGAGGCAAACATGCATCTAGCATGAGGCACAGAGATTAAAAGAGTGTGGACACAGCATGCTGTGGCAGAATGGAATAGAAGTAAATGGAGATGAAAAGAAGGAGCAGATATGACTGTGAGAGTCATTTATACTTATAAGGATATATTAAGGTATGAAAGAGTTCTTGACATCAAGTCTAGACTCTGAGTTAGAAAAGCATCTCTAAGTGCAAGTGAATCAGCTGAAAGTGAACTAGCTTCAGTCTAGTGGTCACATGATATAGTCATGTGATGTGATAAGATAAGATCAAAGATAAGATCAAGAAAAAGAAAACAACTAAGTCCCTCTAGAGGTCACTTGTGGACTTGGGACCATAACACTCTATACCAATGCAATATGCCACACCAAAGTCATTGTACATTATTATCAACTAAATACAGGATAACTGTCATTAACACAGAGCAGTACGAGGAATGCTACCATGCCATGTATGGCAATGCTAAGGAGGCACTGCAGGCTATGAGCCAGACACATCCTATCACTTGCCAAAACCCAAAGGTCTGAGCACTCCTGAATGAGCTAATGGATGAAGATGACAACAATGGCAAAGGTGACTTGGTGATTACAAGCAAGAGTCAGCAATGGAAAGACCCTTTAAGGCCATGGCTGTGTGGCTTCCATAAGTACCTCAACATGCAAGAAATCCTTGGCAACCTGTCAATCATCCAATGGTGGGGCATCAATTGTGTGCAGTATCCAGTCTGGGGGTTGCTTGTATGCAACTTCCTGTCTATCATATTGAGCTCTGTTTCATCCAAGTGTGTGTTCTTGTCTGCTGGCATTACCATTAGCAAGCAGTGTAATAGTCTCAAGGCCAACATCATTGAAGTGCTTCAATTCCACAAGTGTATAGCAAAATCAAAATTATTATTTTGACAAGAACTATCTGTGTTGGTGGAGACTACTTAGGAGGGGGCCAAATCAGATGAAGATGGTGAAGACACAGGGGATGAGGATTGGAATGGTTGGGACTCCCCTGTGGTAGCTATATAGTAGTGATTGTGTGATGTCCAGGTGTACTACATCCAATGCAGCACATTAGATTCAATAGGCCACAGCTTCAGCCTAAGCCTTGGCTTCCAGGCTGGAATGGGCCCTTGTTAGGGGCTTTAGGGGGCTCAGGGCTTCATCTGCAATTTGTCAAGGCCAGAGCCCCCCTAGGTCAGGCCAGAGCTGAGATTTTCAGGCCAAGCCAGGCTGGCACAGCACTAAGCATGACTATATGCTCTTTGTTGAAATCTGGAACTCTGATGGTCTGGAGTTTAACAAAGCAAGTCCAGTGTTATAAGTACTGGAGCTCAGCTGTTGCCAAAGGGGCAAGAACAACTAGTATTTACCTATAAGTACCAGAGCTATGGTACTTACATTAGTCTTGGAATAACTAGTATGTAGCAAATAACTTACCTCAGCTGTTGCCAAAGGGGTGAGAACAACTGAGGTGTTGGGAAGAGGAAATGGGACTATATATACTGTATGGTTAAGGCACACTCATACCTCAATATCTATCAGGGAGAGAAGATGAAGGGAAGAATGTGGTAATGTCTGTCAGGAAACATTGCCAAGTGGTGACTCTATACCATAAGAGAAAGTCCTAACTCTGGAGGAAGTTGTCATCTATGCAGTCCTTTCAGAGGTCTGGATGACCGGAGTACCTTCCAGAGTAAGTAGTATTTTATCACTCCCACTTGAGTGTAGTTGTAACCCCATTCCTCAAATGAATTTCCAATGTTGGTCCTTCACAAGTGACTTCGTAAGTATGTCCACTACCATGTCCTTGGTGGAGATGTATTGGACTGTTGCTTCTCTCTTTCTGACTAGGTCATCTCAGACAAAATGGTATTTGCATTGGATGTATTTGGTCCAGGCTTGGAATTGTGGTTCACAGCATAGGATGATGGCTGCTTGGTTGTCACAGAATAGTTCAGTGGAAGCCTTTTGTGAATGTCCAATTTTGTTGAAGAAAGTTCAGAGCCAGGCTAAGTGTTGTCTGGCATTGCTAAGTCTGATGTATTCCAATTTTGTAGTGGAGAGGGTCACCATGCTTTGTAATTTACTGGACCAGGAGATGGCTCCATGGTTGCTGATGAATACAAAACTGGAGGTGGAGTGGGAGTTATCTGATTCCTGAGACCAGCCAGCATCCAAGTATCCATGGAAGTCCATGTCTGTGGAGAGCTCGGATCCATCGAATTGGAGTTCCATGTCCTTGGTAGCCTGTACATACCAGAGTGCACATTTTGCTGCTTTCCAATGAATGAACTTGGGTTTTGCACTGAAATGGCTGAGTGCACTGACTGTGTATGCAAGGTCCAGACATGTTCCGAGCATAAGGTATATCAGTGAGCCTATGATCGTCAAGTATGAGACCTGTTTCCCTTAAATGATCATTTCTAGGACAACATGGTTGTCTGTCGGATTGGTTGCAAAGAGTGAGAGGCTGTGTGCCATAGGAGTCCATGCTGGTTTGCACATGGACATATCAGTCTGCTTGAGAATTGTGCAGCAATATTGAGATTGGCACAAGGAGATGGTCTGGAGTTTCCAGTTCCACTTGATTTTGATTCCAAGGATGTACCTAGCTTCTCTGAAATCATGCATTTTGAAAGCAGCAGAGAGTTTGGTTTTGACGGAGTTCATGAACTTTCGAGTAGTGGCAGCTAGGAGGAGGACATTGATGTAGACAACTAGGAAACAGACTTGTCTGTCCTTTCGGAACACATAGAGACATGTTTTGGCATTCAGGCAGATAAATCCAAGTTCTCTGAGTTTCTGGTCCAGGGTTTTGTTCCAAGTCCAGCCAGCTTGCTTCAGTCCGTATAAAGAGCACTGGAGTTTCCAGCAATATCTGGGTTGGATGGGAACACCTTCTGGAGGTGACATGTACAGGTCTTCTTCCAGCTCACCATTTAGATAGGCTGAGAGACATCCATTTGGTCTAACTCCAGATCATATTTGGCAGCTAAGGTGATCGGAGTGCGAATGGAGTCAAGATTTGATACTAGAGCAAAGACCTCCTGGTAGTCAACTCCTTCCTTTTGTGTGAAGCTGCATGCAACTATCCAGACTTTGTACTGTTCCACATTTCCTTTTTCATCTCATTTGATTCAGAATATGGGTTTGGAGGTGATCAGAATTACTCCATCTGGGATGAGTATGGTTTCATAGACATGGTTGGAGTTGAGACTTTGAAGTTCTTCTTTCATGGCAGATTTCCATAAGTCCTTGTCTGCTTTGGAGTAGGCCTCTTTTAGAGTCTTCAGAAGTAGTTCCTCAGAGGAGTTTGCAGATCCAGCAAATATGAAGTCTTCAATAGAGGCAGAGAACACTCCTGGAAGTTCTGGTTCCAGGGATTCCAGAGTAGGTTCTTGAGCTTGTGCTTCTTCTCTGTGATTTTCTCATCTTGTGGCTTCTTCCTCTAGAGTATGTTCATATTCTTTGTTTTTGTTTGCTGCCTGTCATTGTTAGTTACTCTGTTGGACAGGTGGAGCTGCAGCTGCAGCAGGAGCAGGAGCAGGAATGGGAGGAGGAGCAGGAGCAGGAGCAGGAGTAGGAGCAGGAATTGGAGCAGGAGCGAGGTCAGAGGGAGGAGCAGGAGCTTCATCTAGTCAGAGTTGGTCTAATTGGTTTGCCAGTTCCTCAATGCCAGTGGTAGCAGGACATTCTGGTATGTGTTCTGGAGCTGTGGGGATGTCTCCCACTGGTCCGATGTTGCATGAGATGAATGGTCATCATCATGTCATGCTTCAGTAGGCAGAGATGCTTTGAAATTAGACCCTCCCATTGTCCCTCAACAGCAGAGCCATTCCATGGAGCAGATTTAGCCTTGGAAATCATTCCGGATTCATTAAAAATGATGTGGCAACTGGGGATGATGGTCTGATGTTCAATGTCAAGGAGTTTGTAGGCTTGTTGCCCATAGGTGTACCCTAACATATTGCATTTCTTTCTGTATGGTCAGAACTTTCCCCCCCACTGCTCCTTTGGAGTGTAGGCATAGGCCGGACATTTGAAGGGGTGGAAGAGAGTAGGGTTGACCTAACAGTTGAAGAAGATTTGATAGAGGACTTTTGTTACAAGTGTCCTAGGGGAGGATATTTTTCTTTTGCCTATGAGTTCGCCCGACCTCTCCATCTCTGCTCCAGTACTGGATTCCCTTTGGGAGGACATCCTTCCCGACCTAGACATACCGTCGGAGGTATGGGACGAGTTCTTCAACACCACACTCTTCGAGGCTTAGCTCCTCTCGGACCTCCTCTCTCTTTCTACTGCGGACCTTTTACTCCTAAGTCATATTCTCTTACATATGACTCGTATTCCCACAACCATGACTCACCGCCCTCAGTTCATTTCACTTTAGCTTTATTAGTCGAGCTGCGCCCGCAGTATCGCATTTCATATTACGTCAAGACGTGTCTTTCTTCTTTTGGTACGCGACGTGTCTTTCTTCTTTTGGTACGTGACGCGTCTTTCCTTTTATATCTCACGCGACGTGTCTCGCGTCTTTCCTTATTTATTATATGCGACACGACGCGTCTTCCTTCCTTCCTCTTATATCTCACACGACACGACGCGTCATTACCTTTTATACTTTAGAATGGAGATTCTATCTAAAACTGGCCCTAAAGGGGCTTAGTATAAATAGCTAGAATCGCCGCCCATGTAACTCTAACTTTGATCTACGCAATCTTATGTAGAATTCGAAGTCTTCGCTGTCAGCGCCTGTGTCAGCGTTGAGAAACCGGTGTTTCATCCAACGTCAATCTAGATCTTGAACGTCTGTCAATCAGAGTTCGATCTAGACACTGTGAACCTTCTATAGGGAGGTGTCACCACTTTCGTCCCTGATCAGAGGATCAGCACCTGCTAGCGATTGCCCAAGCTAGTAGAGACCCAGCTGCCTATTGCCCAGAGGCCACGCCCAGATACAGGCCTTGTCCACGACCTGTCCATAGCCGACTCTTCCTTGTGTGCCTGGAAGGAGCCCACTCATTGCCGCTAGCAGGAATACCACCTGGAGTAGCCGCCACTGCGTTAAGTCGCCACAACCGTTGCACACCGCTCACCGATCAGAGGATCTGCTTGCCTGACCAGAGGGTTGCCCACGTCTTCAGAGGAAGACCTATCCCGTAGCGAAGATCTCAGTCTTCTACGTACGCATTATTTGTTACCGGTTGTAACAACTTTGCCTTGGAGTCTGGAGGTTGGACTTTGTGCAGAGATGTAGGCAGCAGTGGACATGACATCTGCCCAGAAGGACTTCGGGAGTTTGGACTCCTCTAGCATGGTGTTTGCCAGTTGAAATAACCCAACAACTACTACTACTTCGTCTTGGGGATGCTGAGCTAAGATTTGACTATTTGAAAAAGAGAAAGTGAGCAAGGATTGTCAAGTTCCAAGACTCAAGAATAAAGGTGTAGTTTGAAGTACTAAGACTTCCTGAGTGAATCTCTTGTTGAAGGGGAAAACTCCAAGAGAACTAGACTGGGGTACCAGTGCTAGGCTCTTGGTCTTATATATCATCTCTATGTATGTACATGTGTACTATGGATCTACCAATACAACTATGTAAGGATACATATCAATGAGCATCATGGTCTACATGAGGTGACAGAGATGGGAAACATGAGTCTAACATGTGTCTGTTACAAGTATTGTGGGCACCCCTATTTTTCTTTCACCCCTTGGCTCCCCAAAACTCTCGGTTGTTGACAGCATTTCCCAAGATGTCTGGGATGACATTCTTCCCAACCTCGATATCCCACAAGTGAAATGACCCAAACAACTACTAATCATCTTGGGGACGCCGAGCTATGATTTGACTGTAGAATAACAGGAGGTGAGCGAGGAGTGACAACTTCCAAGACTCAGGGGTAAAGTGATCTTTGAGGCTTAACAACCTCTACTGAGTGGAACTCTTGTTGTAAGGGAATATCCAAGAGAACTAGACTGGGGATAACCCGGTCAAGTCTCTGGGTTTATATAGCATCTCTAAGTATGTACATGTATACTACGGATCTACCAATGTAGAGATGGTGATTAAATACATAAGGGAAACATGCATCAAGCATGAGAATAAAGTATGTATCAAACATGCTAAAGGAGTGTGTTTAGAAGCGTTGCTTCTGAAATGGAAGAGAAGTATCATCATGTGTCAAACATGAGGATCGGAAATGAATAACATGTGTCAAGCATGTGTGTGACTAATAAGAATAAGTGCACAGCATGGAGATAAAGAGAGAATGACATGAGGATGGGAGTGTGTCTAACATGAGTACAACATGTGTTGTAGATGTCTTGCATCAAGGCGTATAAGATTGATGATCGAGATGTCATCACATCTAGAGTTTAGAGTCATGTGATACTAGTCACGAGACTAAAGGGGTGTCATGTGATATCGAATCACGTGATGAGGAAGTTATGTGACACTAGGTCACGTGATGAGTGGCACTCATGGCCAAGCCAGCTGAAGGGAACTATCTTCAGTATAGAGATTAGAATCAATCTAATCATATCTGATAAGATAAGATAAGATAACTTGATTGAAGTTATCGTGTGCACAGATTG
>QFEF01003262.1:10000-13178 GCA_003316035.1 Neoboletus subvelutipes | reverse complement strand
GGTTTGGTCGGCAGGTAGGTCAGGGGATCTCCAGCCAGGGGAGGGTAAAGTGGAAGATGTGTCCTCTGGGGCCATGGTGTAATGAGGTGGAGACCAGCCAGATGGGGTATTGTCATAATGAGGAGAGGGGGAGTGGGAGGGCAGTGGAGTTACTTGTGAAGAAAGTGGGGAGGGGTTAGACATGACTGACAAAACAGAAGAAATAGACATGTTGCTAGTAGGAGGAGGAACAGGAAGCAGAGGTGATGTTTCAATAATGGATCCATGGTCAACATAGGTGGTAGTGTAGATGGCCATGTAGATGATTGTGATGAGAGAGGATTAAAGAGGGAAGATGCAAGGTTGAGCCTTCTTATAATCTTTGAGGAGCAAGGATGCGCATCACAAGTCCTGTTTGGAGACCCATGGATCATTCTCCATCGGGTATCCTTTCCAATGGATCAGGTAGGAGTGATGCATGGGTGGACCCTTGTGACAAATTATCTGTTCAATTTCATATTCTTCTTCTCCACCTACAAGATCCAGGGGTGGAGTGGGGAAGTTAGGACCATGTACAGAGTTTTCGTGGTAAGGGGTTAGGAGGGATGCATGGAAAACCAGATGTATTTTTCAGAATTTTGGTAAGTGGAGTTGGTAGACTATTGGGGAGAGGACATCAATGACAGTGAAGGGACCTTCTCATTTGGGAGCAAACTTTAGATGAGTGATAGACCATTTGAGGTTGTGAGCCTCAAGCCAGACTTTGTCTCCTTTAGAGAAAGATTTGAAGGATCAATGGGAGCAGAAGATCATGGTCTGTCTGGTGAGTTCATGGGCTGCAAGGGCTTCGTTCTGAGCAGCTGATAGTTGTTTGAGATGGGTTTCAACTGCAGGGGTGGAAGTCTCAGGAATAAGTGAAGAGAGGGCATTGTTATGGCTCAATTTGTGCACATGATAACTTTGAACAAGCTATCTTATCTTATCAGATATGATTAGATCGATTCTAATCTCTATACTGAAGATAGTTCCCTTCAGCTGGCTTGGCCATGAGCACCACTTATCACGTGACCTAGTATCACATGACTTCCTCATCACGTGATTCGATATCACATGACACCCCTTTAGTCTCATGACTAGCATCACCTGACTCTAAATCCTAGATGTGATGACATCTCAATCATCAATCTTATATGCCATGATGCAAGACATCTACAACACATGTCATACTCGTGTTAGACACAGCCCCATCCTCATGTTGTTCTCTCTTCATCTCTGTGCTGTGCACTTATTCTTATTAGTCACACACATGCTAGATGCATGTTATTCATTTCCGTTCCTCATGTCTGGCACATGTTTAACATCTCTTCCATTTCAGAAGCAGTGCTTCTAACACACTCCTTCAGCATGTTTGATACATACCTTATCCTCATGCTTGACGCATGTTTCCCTCATGTATTTAATCACTGTCTCTACATTGGTAGATCCGTAGTATATATGTACATACATAGAGATGATATATAAGACCTTGAGTCCTAGCACTGGTCCTCCAGTCTAGTTCTCTTGGATATTCCCCTTACAACAAGAGTTCCACTCAGTAGAGGTCTCTGTACCTCAAAGATCACTTTAAACACCCTGAGTCTTGGTTCTTGTTAAACCTCACTCACTCCTCTTCTTTGAATAGTCATAGTATTCAGCTCGGCATCCCCAAAATGATTATAGTAGTTGTTTGGGTCGTTTCATTCTCCCATTAATAAAAGAAGAATTGTCTCTAGTATCACCTCTGGCAAAGTTGAAAATGCTGTCCAGGCCACCCATCTCATCAATTCTGCTCCCTCCTCTCCTGTCTCTGCTCAAACTGTTAGGAATGTTCTCAAGTCTGCATCTTTCAAGGCTGTAGTCAAGAAAAAGAAGCCACTCTTGTCTGTAAAGCATAGGAAACATAGGCTAGTCTTTGCTCTCAAGCACCAACACTGGATTGTGGAGGACTGGACTAGGGTCATTTGGTCAGATAAAACCAAGATCAGCAGGATTGGATCAGATGGAAGGAAGTATGTGTGGAAATTGGCAGGAAAGCCTTTGCAAAACAAGGAAGTCCAGGGAATAGTAAAGTTTGGAGGAGGTTCCTTAATGGTTTGGGGATGTATGAGTTGGAATGGAGTGGGGATTATTGCAGAGGTTGAAGGGAGGATGAATGCTGAGCAGTATGTCCCCATTTTAAAGGATAATCTGCTTCCTTCCATGGAAAATTCTGGAATTCCTGAAGAGAGCATTATCTTTCAACAAGATAATGACCCCAAGCACACCTCTAAAAGAGCCAAGGAGTGGCTGGAATCTCAAGGGATTAAGCTTCTTGACTGGCCAGCACAATCTCCAGACCTTAATCCCATTGAACATCTCTGGCAAATTCTCAAAAAACAGCTCAATAGCTATACAACACCACCAAAAGGAGTATGGAAGCTTTGGGGGAGAATTGAAGTAGAGTGGGGAAGGATAGAGGTTGAGGAGTGTCAAGGATTAATAGAGAGTATGCCTAGAAGACTAGAGGCAGTGATAAAAGCAAAGGGAGGGCATACAAAGTACTAAAATTGTAGAATAGAAATGTTGCTCAAAAAAGTGTCCCAATGACATGTCACTTTAATATGGCTATATCTCAGTGCAATGACAACCAAATTATATGCATAAGGGCTCATCTTCAGGGCAGGGATTAGGGCTATCAATGACCCAGCAAGGGTTAGAGCTAATATCTTTTGGTTTCCCTGCAAATGTCAAGTCTTCTCAAAATAGTCAAACATTGGGACACTTTTTTGAGCCACTGTATCCTGTTCATCAATGACCTACTAGACTATCTACCAGAAGGTGTGCAAATCCCTGGTGTAACAACTGGCCAAAAATGCTCTGCACTAATGTTTGCAGATGACATTGCTGGCCTGGCAGAAGACCCAGAACATGCATAACTTTTCCTAGATGGTATTGCGCACTGGAGTGCCGACTGGAAGATGCCAGTTGGAGCGCCTAAATGTGGAGTCATGATGGTGGGTGGTATAGAAGAGGAGCAGATTGAATTTGCTCAGTGTACCTACACCATAGATGAAAAGACCATTCCAGTAGTCAGACACTATAAGTATCTCGGAGTCTGGATTACCAACAAGTTGGGTGACTCAGACCACACAAATGAAATGAACCACTGCAAGACGTTGGC
>QFEF01003262.1:0-5000 GCA_003316035.1 Neoboletus subvelutipes | reverse complement strand
CTCATGGTTGTAAGGACAAGACAGGGGTATGTGGTCAGTGGCTTGTTTGGTAAATACTGATGTGAACTTGGCATACTTAGGAGGAAGGGTGGATTTGGATTTAGCCTTTTCTATGGCCATAGCTAATTTAGTGGCAGTGGTGAGTTTGGCAATTACAGGGGATCCACAGAGAATGAATCTAGATCCACATTGGATGATGCAATGAAGAACCCTGTTTTTGTTGGCCTTGGTAAGGTTTTGCTGCTCAGTGTTCCAGTGATTATATGTAGTCATAGAGTCAGGCATTGTCATTGGAGTTGACTAGGATATTTTTTGGGGGGATAGTAGGTGGGTTTTTGGAAGAAGGAGTTATGATGTGAGGTGTTGGTAGTGAAAGAGGAATAAAGGTCTTTTGACTAATCAAGGAATTCATTGATAGAGATAGTCCTTTTGATCCAGTTGATGGTGGGATTGGCCATCTTGAGCCAAGGAAGTCCAAGAATGACATTGTCTCATCCAAGATACATGACATGGAATGTAACCTTAAAAGCAAGACCTTCTACATTGATGAAAAGGGTGGCGACCTGATCAATGATTCTATTCTTGTTTGGGGAGTTGTCAGCATTCTAGGCATGGACAGGTTCAGTGAGTTTCTTGGTGGGGATCCTGTTTTGAGCTACAAAGTCTCAGTTGATGCAAGAGATGGTTGCTCTGCTATCAATGAGGGCTCTTGTTCCAACAGCTTGGAGCATACAAGAGGGTTCAATGAGCTGTATGGGAATATGCTTGGATTGTGATGGTGATACAGTTACATCTTGGTACACTTTAGGAGATACTTGCATTGGGGAAGTCCTTTGTTCTAAAAACCTGGGGTGAAAGTAATCTTTTGCACACACTCCTTATTGTTCTCAACTTCTATCAAGTTCAGAATTTCTTCTTCAGTCATTTGTTTGACTTCAGAAGGTTTCTGGGGGTTGGAGGAATATGTGGGGCAGACACCAGAAAGGTGTCCAGCTTTCCAGCAGTGGAAGCAGAGACTGTTATGATTCAAGCCATGCTCATATCTACTTTTTTCTTTTCTTCCTTTAACTTGTGCATACCCATGCACTACCACTCCTTCAAACCCCCCTCAAACTCCTGAGAGCTTTCTAGCTGCTGCTGGAATCTCTATGATCCTTCTAGCCTTTGCTAGCATCAACATCCTATCCTCAGAATCATTGGAACCCTTGGATTGCCCAGAACCCTCCTACCAGCATCCTTGTTCCCTTCTCTGCTCTCCCCTTCCTTGGGCAGCCTTAGCTGCACTACTACTCGACCCCTGTATGTTCTCTACTGTCATTAGAGTTTCTGTGATCTGTCCTTGTGATCTCAGTCATTTCCACTGGCCTTCTGGACCTCACCTCCCAGATACCCCAATCCTAGCACATAGACCTCCTCCTCACCTTGACATTGCCTTAGGCCTTTCCTTTTGGCTCTCATGACATCCATTGGACTTACCAGGGATTTCCCATCACATAGCCATTAGCTGTGTCACCTCAGCTTGTGTCATCCTTGGCTGCATCATCCATACACATTACCTCTCCTCATCATTGTTCCTACATGCATCCCTCCTTCCACAATGTGTCCCTATGTGTCACCTCATGTCTTCCACCCTTCTGACTCTAGACAAGTCAACCTCAAACCTTCAGACCATTTATATGCTTTTCCTGAGTCATCTTTCCACATTTGTACCATTACCTTCACATTGACTCTTTGCATTGCATATTCTTCCATAATTCATTGTCCTCTTCATGGACATACCCTTGACCTTGGACATCTTATGTGTCCTTATTACTATAGTTGTCCTTTAGTCTGTGCTTCCTTTGGACCCCTACCTATAGTCACACTCTCGCACTCCATGTATTTTTCTTAACTTGAATCTATCTAACCCTACCTGGTATCATTTGACCATTGGGCTGTCACCTGGTGGTCTCCCTCTGTCTGCTCCACCAAGAACTACCTGCAAGATCTCCTTTGAACCTCCCCTTTATTGTAGCTGAGCTACCTCTTAGCCCTCTTCAATCTTGCCTTCCAACCATCTATCATACAAGTACATGTGAATCCTGTTTGTAGCCTTGCCCAGGCATGTGAACACTCACCAGTCCATTACTGTATGAAGATTAGGAGCATTTTAGATCCAAGACTAGACCTTCACAGCCATAGTCATAACAGAGACCTTTGTCTTGACATCATTTCCGTTCTTCCAGGGTAAGCTTGGTGAGGCAGACTATGTCAAGATTCATAGTGTTGGGATCTTTGGCAGGGGTGCAGATGGTTGTCTGGATGAAGGGACAGTAGGTAGAGGTTTTCCTATGTCCTTATTTGGCAATTTCATCAGCTTGTTCCCATTGAGTCTGGAAAGAAAGGGCCTTAGCATACCATTCCTTGATGGTGGTGGGGACAGTGTCCATGGACATGATTTGTCTCATAAGAGGGGCAGGGAGTGTGGTGGAGAAGTAGCTGATAAGCACATTGGGATTGGAGATATCTGCTATAGCCACCTGGTTCTTGAACTTAGAGATGTAACAATTCAAAGCAGCAGATTTGAATTTGTCTTTCTTAGGGGAGACTGAGTTGGTGGCAAGCCAGGAGATGGCATTCCCTATGGTATCTCTGTGTTTGAACAATGAATAGAATTTGGTGAGGAAGTTGATGAAGGTTCCTAGATTAACCATAGCTCCAGTGATGGCATTCTTTCAGAAGGTAGCAGCTCAGGTAAGGGCTGATCCTTCAGTCATCTAGAAGAGAGCGAAGGCAACCTGTTTGCCATTAGTGTCACAGATGGCTTTGTTGACATACAGATAGAATACAATGGAGTTCATCCATTGTTCAGCTTTGTCAAAGTCTCTGTTGAAAGGTTTTGAGGTGCTGCCACAGAGTTCTGTGGATTTCAAGGGCATAGGGGTTGAGGGAATGAACAGAGTGTTATGACCGGTGTAATAAATGACATGTACACAGAGAACTAAGTTCCTCAGCTACCATTGTCTACCTCTGTAGATATTAGTGGGATCCTCTGATCCTGCTATAATTTATCTTTCTTTCCTCACTTGTCCTCTTCACTTTCTATCATCTATATTTACCTTTCACTCATCGGACTTCATACCTTGCCATTCGAGCCCCACTTGGTACTTACCATTTCATCTCCGTCTTGTTCCAATAGAACCTTCCTCAATGTTGTCATTCAACTGACTCATCCTTTCTATGAGGTTCTATTACCTTCCTTGATTATCAACCATTTACTTGGCTTGTCTATATAAACCATAGATACTGAAATGACCCAACAACAGATACTTTATTGTCTTGGGGACACCGAGCTGAATACTATGACTATTCGAAGAAGAGGAGTGAGCGAGGAGTGACAAGGTCCAAGACTCAAGGTAAAGGATATAAATGAGGACTAGAGCCTCTACTGAGTGGATCTCTTGTTGAAGGGGAAACTCCAAGAGAACTAGACTGGGGATCCAATGCTAGGCTCTTGGTCTTTATATATGATCTATATAATTTACATGTGTTGTGATCTAATCTATAGATGCTACATGAAATAGGAGTAACTCATGGTCAAGATGAGGAATTCATGGAAAATGGGTGTGATGTGCCAGGCATCACAATGGAAAGGAATCAAAAACATGTGTCAAACATGAGGTAGAAGCACTATCTCTAGAATGGAAGAGAAGTACAACATGTGCTAGACATGAGGTACTGAAATGGAAAATCAAACATGCTTCTAGCATGTGTGTGCATATGTGAAGGGTTGTGCACAGCATGGAGATGAAAGAGAAGAAATACATGAGGAGAACATGAGGAGATCTAGATTAGAGTCTAGACTCCAGACATGGGGCATAACATGTGTTGATGTCTTGCATCATGTTAAATACTATAGAGCCAATGATCATAGTGTCATTGCGGACTAGGGGTTATGTCAGGTGACACAGTCACATGACTGGAAAATCATGTGATATTAGATCACATGATCAAGATGGCACAGTGGCCAAGCCAGCTGAAGGAAACTATCTTCAGTATAGAATCAGATATTGATCTGATTAGATCAGAATAAGATAAGATAAGATAACTTTATTGAAAGTTATTGTGTGTAGGCATTGAGCCATAACAGATACCCAGCAATGTACCTTAGCTTGACCTCCTTGGGTTTCCTCTGGAACTCCCTCAAATCATATACCTTTCATCGCTTTCAACATTGAATGCTCTCTAAGTCCTTGCCCTACTTTTAAGTGGGCACTCATCCTTGAAACCTTCGAACCCTTGACCCATGACCATTCGAGTCATGTCTACCTTGACAGCATTAGCATTCAACTAGCTTTGCAGGAAGAACCCTTGAACCTTTGATTGATCAAGGCTGCACTCATCCTTACCCAGGCCAAGCATAACAGATCCAATATAGGCAGACCCTCTGGTCAGCCTCTGCTGTGCAATGGTTGTGGTACCCCTAGGCGGTTGCCTCAGTACAGATATAAGCAGGCTCCTCCTAGGCACAGAAAGGAGAGTCAGCTATGGGGGAGTCATGGACAAGACTCCAGGATGGTAAGTGATGACTCATGGACAAGAGTCAAGATGACGAGCTGTGGATGATTGCTCAGACAAGCGGATCCTCTGATCTGGTGATAAAGTGGAGACTCCTTCCTCTGAAGGATCTCAGTTCCCAAGCTGAGCTTCTGATTAACAGAAGTTTGAAGCAAGATGTTTCAGTGAGAAGCTTGAACTCTACATAAGATTGCATAGATCAAGGTTAGAGTTACATGAAGCAGGGATCTAACTATTTATACTAGGCACTTTAGGGCCAGAGATATAAATAGAAAGGCTGAGTACTCCATACGATCTGATCAGGAGAAGTAAGCATAGTACTGGCACCATTAATGGTGCCAGCATAAAGGTTGCAAAATGAAATGGACTGTGGCCACAGTTGGACTGAGGCCAAAATGAATACTACCAAAATGAACTGGGACCGAATATGAAATATAGTAAAT
>QFEF01003260.1:0-12218 GCA_003316035.1 Neoboletus subvelutipes | reverse complement strand
AATCATTACACACTATGTTCACTTTCACTTTCTACCTTACACCTTACTGCACATGATCATGGGAAACTATGACTAAGCCAGTCTAGACTCATGACATCATAAACACATGTTATTAATCTCCGCTTACTTCTTTACTTCTTTAATTACCGATGAGAACTCTCCCACTATACTATATCCATACATAGTAATTTCTCTCACGCACTGCTTGGTCTGTGTGCATCCCTCAATACTATAAAGGCTCTCATGTATTAGCCTGCTACCTCAGTCTAATCCATTTGTCACCGTTGTGGTTCTACCCTTCGTGATTAAGGATATCGCTCGCTCCTCATCTCTTTATCTTTGCCAGCAGTTGGTGTACACTGCGAGACACGTCATCTGGCTAGTGGTCTTTTAGGAGATCATTACACTTCTTCCATTTCAATTTCTACTTTACCTATTGACAATACCTCTCATACTTCCTTCCCACTCCTCCCACAGAAAATCCTGCTCCTATTCCCCTTATTGACTGCCTTACCAATGTTCCCACTGAAATACTCTCTGTGAATGTCCCACTCCATGCCCATCACCTCAGAGATGATCTGCCTGATACCCCCATCATTATCCAGATTGGTCTCCATTTGATTAACTCTCACCTCACCACTACCATCAATTTCTACCTCAATATTGGCTCCCCTCTTCACAACCTCTACCTAGTATATCTACAATGTGTTTGCTGTTACAATTCAAGCCATGCTCATATCTACTCTTTTCTTTTCCTTCTTCAACTTGTGTGAACCTGTGCACTACCACTCCTTTGAACCTCCCTTGAACCCCTGCAAACCCTCTAGCCATTGCTAGAGCCTCTACAATTCCCCTAGCCTTTGCCAGTACTGACATCTTGTCCTCAAAACCCTTGGATTGCCTAGAATCCTCCAACTGGCACCCTCATCCCCTCCTCCATCTCCTTCTCCATGGGTAGCTGTAGCTATGCTACCACTTGACCCTTGTATGTTCCTTATACACCTTAGAACCCACATGACCTGTCCCTGTGACCTCAGTCATCCCTACTGGCCCTCTAGACCTCACCTTCTGGATACCCCTATCCTAGCACATAGATTCCCCTCCTCACCTTGACATCACCTTAGGCCTCCCCCTTTGGCTCCCACAACATTCACTGGACTTACCAGGGATTCTCCATTATCTTGCCTTAGCTGTGTCACCTTGACTTGCCTCATCCTTTGAAACAACCCAACTACTACTACTACTGAGGTTGCTTGGGGACACTGAGCTAGCTATGACCAGAGGTTGGAATAGGTGAGCAAGTAAATGACAAGGCCACAAGCTTTATAGGAAAAGGTGATTGTTGAGAAACAAAGCCTCGCTAAGTGGATCTCTGGTAATTGGAAGGATTATCCAAGAGAACTAAACTGGGGATGCCAGTGCTAGACTCTCAGTCTTATATATCATCTCTATCTATTTACATCTGTTTGGATATGATCTACAATACTGAAACAATCCAACTACAATCAATGTCATCTTGGGAATGCTGAGCTAGCTATGACTTCGATAAGTTGGAAATATAGGTGAGTGAGGATGACAAGACCTCAAGAGCTCAAGGGTGAAGTGATCTTTGAAGTACTACAACTTCCTGAGTGGTTCTCCTGTAATTGGGGTAAATTCCAAGAGAACTAGACTGGGGTTGCCAGTGCTAGGCTCTTGGTCTTATATATCATCTCTATCTATTTACATCTGTTTAGGTATGATCTATGATATGCTATGTAAGGATAGATATCAATGGGCAACATGTACTACATGAGACATGGAGATGAGAAACACAAGTGAAACATGTGTCAAACATGCTGTAGGGGCATGGTAGAAGTGCTGCTTCTATAATGGAAGAGAAGTACCAACATGTGCTAGACATGAGGCACAGAAATAAAAGACATGCATCAAGCATGCATGTGCATAGAAGAGATATCATGCACAGCATGGAGATGAAAGATGAAAGGAATACATGAGGTGAATATGAGGAGATCTAGATTAGGGGTCTAGATTCCAGACATAGGGCATAACATGTATCAGATGTCCTGCATCATGTTAAATACTATAAGATCAATGATCATGATGTCATTGCATCCTAGGGGTTTAGGTCATGTGATACAGTCATGTGACTAGGAAGTCATGTGATGTCAAATCACATGATCAGAATGGCACAGTGGCCAAGCCAGCTGAAGTGAACTATCTTCAAAATAGGATTAGATGATGATCTAATCAGATTGGATAAGATAAGATAAGATAACTTTGGTCAAAGTTATCATGTGTAGGCATTGAGCCATAACATTTTTGGCCACATCATCCATATGTGTCACCCCACCTTGTCATCACTCCTATGCATGTCCCTTCTTCCATGACATGTCTCCATGCATTCCTACGTGTCACCTTGTGTCTCCTTTGTCATATCCTATCCAACTCTGGTGCTCCATTCACAACTTCTTGTCTCTACACACAAACTCCAGTGCATTCTTGCCCAAAATGCAACTCTGGACTTCCAGACTTATACCAATCTCTTTATATGTTCATATTCACTCACTTACATCTTTGACACTTTGCATACCTACTAACTTCACTTCACATTCTTCTCTGTACTGATGCTCTGCTTAGGAGCACAGCTCTGTTGACATTCTCTGTTGACATTATTTGACACCCTCCATTGACAATATTTGACATTCTCCATTAACATTATATTTGACACTCCCTTACTTAATACTACCTCTTTGTAGTATAAAAACCCTCGAGATCACTCCTGTATTTCCTCAGTTTGAATATCAACTAGAACTTTACTCCTGTCCTTCCTCTGAGCCTCTGCTCAACTTGACATCATGACCGACAATCAACATCATCACCTCTGATCCTCTGCTTGACTTGACATCATGACCAACAATCAACAATGTCACCTCTGACCCTCCAGCGTCTCTGAAATCTAGGACTAGGACTCATGTAAGGGTGCACTACATACAGTAAAGCCAAGTCCTAACCAACCAGTCATCTCTGGCATTCTGGAGTTGACTCCAGAGTAAAGCAGTCCTTAACAGTATATTTGAACTCATACTTGCAACGAGTTCCTGACTATGGCTACACATACCACTAGATCCCAAACCTGTGCCTTAGCTGTGAGTCATCCTATGTCTCCTCATTACAACCCACTTAGCCTCTTTGGAAGCAGTTGACCAGGCCCAGAACTCATAGACCAATTTGGGAGTTTTTCCTCCTGACATACCCCAGCCTCTGCTTCACAGGCCCATGTTCTCCAAAACTCCCCAACTCTGGGAGCACACATTGTCAAGCTTGAACTCCAAGATAGATCCTCTTCCCTCACTAGCCAACACTCCAGTCAAAGAGTGCCTGACTTCTATCCTGATGATGGTGACACTCTGGGTGATCCTGATTACCCTGGAAACGACCCATTTGACAATGACCCTGACCTCCCTGATGACAATGATGAAGAGCCTGATGAGCATGGCCCATGAAATACCCTTGCTCGCCTTGCAAGTGCTATCCAAGGCCTCATTTGCTTCACACATCGTCCCATCTCCAAATCTACTCCACACACCAAAGTCTGAGAACCGGATCAGTTTGACAGGATGGATCCCTGCAAACTCTGGATTTTCTTGGTGCAGTGCAAATTAAACTTCCAAGACCACCCCAAGGCTTTTCATACCAATCACACCAAAGTAATGTTCACACAGTTGTACCTGAAGGGTATGGCTGTTATGGTCCCAAACCTTCACAGGTCACTGACAAGTCACATGACTAGATCACATGATCTCTAGTCTGGAGCTAGTTCACTTCCAGCTGGTTCACTTGTGCTCAAGGATGCTCACTTCTCATAGAGTCTAGACTTGATGTCAAGAACTCTTTCATACCCTTATATATACTAATGACTTCCCACAGTCATCTTCACTCCTTCTATTCTTCTTTTCATTTCCACACCTCATATCAAACACATGTTAGGCTTCTCTTCCATTCTGCCACAGCATGCTGTGTCCTCACTCTTTTAATCTCCATTCTTCATGCTTGACACATGTATCACCTCATGTATTTAATCACCACTACTCATTGGTAGATCTGTTATACACGTGTACAAGTAGTAGTTTTGCTATATAAATCCAAAGACTATAATAGGTAATCCCCAGTCTAGTTCTCTTGGGAATTGTCTTCTCTCAAGGAGCCACTCAGTAGTTAGCTCTCCTTCTCTTCTCCTCCAGTCTAAGTGTTTTGGTGCAACATAGAGCCTTTGGCATTTGAGGTTGTTTCACTAGAACTAGACTATACTCTACAACTCTACCTTTCACCTTACGCTTAGAAAACCCAACAAATCAGATACAAGTCAGTCCCTCATCTCTCCTCAAGGATTGCATTTCACTCACAGTCAAGGCAATTAGTGCCAATCACTTTTCACAGGACTCTCCACCCCTTTCTTGCCAGCTCAAGGCAAGTGCCTCCTAGACCGACAGCTTGGGAGATTGCAGCTGGGCAGGTACTGGAGGAATTTGGACTACCAGCTGTAGATCCTTATACTCCAGAGTGTGAAGAAGACCCCCGACACCTCACTCCCACATCACAATTATTAAGGTAATTAGAGTGAAGCTTAGAGCCAGCTCTATTTGCCTCATTCACAAATTCTGACACTGGTGGTCTAGTATACCCACCAACCTTAGGAGAATGAATCACCCTCGCTATCACATTGGGTGCCCCACACATCTCTCAGTCACCTTCCCTGATTTCACAAGAGTCGGTGATAAAAGAACCCACACAAGAAGTGCCAGAGAGAGTGTGGTCTTACGACCCCAACGACAGGCCAGGCATACTACTCCAACAGGTCCCTTTACCCCCCACTCAATCCTTGTCCCCTCTGCATGAAGTCATCTTCATCAGAGCTATCATTAATGAAGGACTAGAGATTAGAGCCCCCCATAGTAAAACACGAGAGATCAGAAGAGGAACTGGTGCTAGAGGAAGCACCAAGAGCAAAGAAGCAAAAGACACTTCAGAGGTGAACCATTAGAAGGTTGTGCCCAGATGAGCCAGAAGCCCACACATCAAAGACCTTACATCCTAGACATACCCTCCATTTACCTAAAAGATGCATACAATAGTTTCCCTTTCCCCTCACAATGACTATCCCCACCACACTCTTCAATGCATTAAACACTGTCCAGGAAAACAGAACCAATGATGATTGGGCCGACTTGGCCAAAGAATTAAAGGTGCACTTTGAGTGCCAAGAAAATCAACTGGACATGATAAGAGCTTACAACCTGACATAGAGGAAAAGCTCTAGCAGTTCAAAGCCCAAGTAAATGCCCAGGTGGCAACAGGCTCAACAGCAGGATCCTCTGCAGGAGTAGCAGGCTCTATGCATGCACAACTGGCTTTACAGCCGAGAATTTCAAAAATATTTGTGGACCCCAGAAATTATGACAGGAAACGAGGAAGAGAATTCAAAGAATGGTGGATAAAGTTCAGATCTTGGAGGGAAGCAAATCTCCTTGCTTTGTTACAGCTCAATGCCTACACAAGATAACTTTCAATAAAGTTATCTTATCTTATCTTATTTCGATCTGATTAGATCAATATCTAATCCTATACTGAAGATAGTTCCCTTCAGCTGGCTTGGCCACTGTGCCACTTCAATCACATGATTTGACATTATATAACTTCCCAGTCATGTGACTGTGTCACCTAACCTAACCCCTAGTTCACAATGACATCATGATCATTGGTTCTACAATAATCTAACATGGTGCAAGACACTTGATCTATGCTAAGTCCCATGTTTGGAGTCTAGACTCTAATCTAGATCGCCGCATGTTCTCCTTATGTATCTCTTTTCTTTCATTTCCATGCTGTGCACAACCTTTCACTTATGCACACACATGCTTGACACATGTTATTCATTTCTGTTGCATCATGTTCGACACATGTTGATGCTTCTCTTCCATTCTAGAAGCAATGCACTTACAGCATGTTTGATACACATGTTATCCTCATGCTAGATGCATGTTATCCTCATGTATTTAATCACTGTCTCTATATCAGCAGATCTGTAGTACACATGTACATACATAGAGATGATATATAATATTGAGAGCCTAGCACTGGATCCCCAGTCTAGTTCTCTTGGAGTTTCCCCTTCAACAAGAGATCCATTCAGTAGAGGTTACTAAGCCTCATCAATCACTTTATCCTTGAGTCTTGGATTTTGTCACTCCTTGCTCACTTCCTCTTCTTCAAATAGTCAGATCATAGCTCAGCATTCCCAAGACTTCAGTAGTAGTTGTTGGGTCATTTCATGCTCTCCAAGGACAACAAGGCATTCAGGCATGTTTGTCCCAAATGAAAGGGAATGAGGCTGGAGCATTTGCATGGTTGCAACTCAGCACAATGATGTGCTCAGACTATAAGCCAGTATCATGGTCTCACTTTCAGTCAATCGTAGAACAGCATTTCTGATCGACAACAGAGAAGGATTGGAATTGCAAGGTGATCTCCAACCTCAAACAAGGAGAGACCCCAATGGATATGTTCTTAATGAAGTTTGAAATGTATCAAATGATGGCTGAGTATGATGAAGATCACCTGATCAAGCTTCTGGAGAAGAACACTGATAGGCAGATCATAGATCACCTTATAATGGATAATGGGCAATATGAATATCTCATAAAGTTCAAGATGGATCTTCACAAGGTCAGAGCTAGGAAACAGCTCCTAAAATATATTTCCAAAGGAACAGCTGAACAGGCGCATAAATGCGATCCTAACACCATGAACGTAGATGTGGTCCAAAAGGGATCATTAAAATGTCACAATTGTGGTGGTGAAGGCCACTTCTCCTGGGACTGCCCAAAGCCCAAATTGCAGTGCCTGGAATGCAAATTCTTAGGTGGCAGTCACCGCAACAACTGCTCTAAAAACAAGGGCAAAAAGAAGAACTATGGTGGACATAATGTCAACACTGTGGAGTCAAAAGAAGAGAAGTCATGCAAGCATGCACATATGTCTTGGGATGACATTAAAAGCACTGACAAGAAGTCAGACAACAAGGCCAAAGGCCATGATTGGTTGTCTTTGATCAAGGGGATGAGCCTAGATGAGGCTCAAGCCTGGTTCAAAGATTACGAGGCAATCGCCTCAAAGGCAAAAAATTAGAAAGTCTGATGCACATATCTGGGTGTGCTAAGGACTTGAATTGATTTTCTCCCTTATCCGTAGAAGAAACTGAGTGCAGAGATTCTGCAGATATATCTACTCTATCTACATCTTTGCCATCAGGAGGGTCCCATTCAGGGCTCACTGGGAACATTATACCCAGGCTTAATTCTCCTAAACAAAAACAAAAAAAATATTTCAGTTTCAGAAATCCCAGATGACGTCTTTGTCAGAAGCATCAAAATTGAAAAAGAAGTCTTAATGAGTATCAGGGTATCACCCCTTGGATCAAAGCAAAAGTATGTTAAAACCACCGCCCTGCTAGATTCAGGCACAAACATTATCTTTATTGACAAGATGTGGGCAAAATGTAATAACATTCCTTTAACTGAACTCTGTTGTCCCATTCCAGTTACAATGTGGATGGCACAAAAAACTCCACTGGTAGCATTACACACAGTGCTGAATTGATTGTCGAATTTGAAGGTCACTGTGAGCAAGTCTCAGCAGAAGTTACTGACCTTGGCAAGAACATGTTCATTCTCAGATATAGCTGGCTGAAACACCACAAGACACTGTCAAAATGACATGTTGTCCTTCACACTGCCATAGCTTACAAGATAAGCTGTTCTTCATCCAATGGATTGAAAAAGAAGAATTAGACATTCAATACACTCTTTATGACACTATCCATGCACTGGAAGCACAACTGGAAAAACCTAAAGATAAAACACCCAAAGAATTGGTACCCTTCATATATCACAAATTCTTAGATGTCTTCTCGAAGAAGCAATCAGAGCACATGCCAAAGCACAAACCCTAGGATCATGCAATAGACATAAAGAAAAACTATAAGCCCAAGAAAGGAAGAATTATTCCCCTCTCTGTTCAGGAACAAGAGGAAGTCATGGCATTCATTGATGATCAGCTCGCTAAGAGTTATATTAAACCTTCTAAATCTCCCCAAATATCAGCTGTGTTCTTCATTCCAAAAAAGGATGGAAAGAAGCATATGGTACAAGTTTACTGATACCTCAATGAACACACAATTAAAAACAATTACCCACTGCCGTTGATCTTGCAGCTGGTTGAAAAGCTCAAAGGAGTTAAATTATTTATGAAAATGGATCTTCGATGGGGATACAACAATGTCTGCATTAAAGAAGGTGATGAATGGAAGGCAGCATTTATGTGCTTCCATGGGTCCTATGAATCCCTCATTATGTACTTTGAATTATGCAATTCCCCTGCCACCTTCCAAGCAATGGTTAACAATATCTTTGCTGATATGGACAGTGTTGTCATGGTGTATATCAATGACATCTTAATATTTACGAAAAAAGACAATGAAGAGGAACATGACAAGATCATACTAGAAGTCCTCCAATGTCTTAGAGAAAATGATCTATTTGTGAAATCCGAGAAATGCACGTTCAAAGTAACTGAGGTTGATTTCCTCAAAATGATCATAGGCAAAGACAGGATCTCTATGGATCAAGAAAAAGTAAAAGCAATTAGGGAATGGTCCACTCCAAAAAACATAAAAGGAGTCCAGAGCTTTTTAGGTTTAGCAAACTTCTACAGAAGGTTCATCAAAGATTACATGCTAGTTGCATGCCCTCTTCATGATTTGATGAAGAAGGATGAACCCTTTCAATGGCTAGAAGCACAGCAAAACACATTTGACACACTGAAACAGAGTTTCACTACCACTCCCATATTAGCTTATCCTGACAATGAATGTCAGTTCCACCTTGAATGTGATGCTAGTGATTACACAACAGGTGCAGTATTATCTATGAAAAAGGGTGAAGAATGGCATCCAGTCGCCTTCTCTTTCCATGCCATGACTCTGCAAGAATGGAATTACCCCATTGCTGATAAGAAAATGCTATCAGTCATTCAGGCATTGGAACAATGGTGACATAATTTAGCAGGTGCTAGACACTGCTTTGAAATTTGGAATGACCATGCAAATTTGCAATGGTTCATGACAAGGCAGGACCTTAACTGATGACAAGCCCAATGGGCTATGTATTTGTCCAGATTTGACATGGCTTGGTGCTACAAACCAGGAAAAACCATGACCAAACCTGATGCTCTCTCTAGATAAGAAGATCATGTGGAAGGTATCTTGGATGATAACAAAGGAATTGTTGTTATCTCCCTGGACAAGATCAGATCTACAATTGCAGTCATGGATGATGGATCTATATTAAAACAAAAAATCTTTAGCACAATATGCCTACTGGATGAGTTAGAGATTCAGTGGTTCATGAAAAAGCATATCATCTGTGAAGAACAAGATGGATGTTTGTATGACAATTTAGGGCATCTTTACATCCCTGATAAAGCTATTCTCAAGATGGAAATCATTGAGAAGCATCATGATTCCCCTGTGGCCAGAAATCCCAGTTATGAAAAGACTCTAGATTTGTTGCAGCACAACTACTTCTGGCCAGGAATGGCTACATTTGTGAAGGATTACATTACTAGATGTGACACATGTCAAAGAATGAAAGGTTCTAACATGGCCCCATCAGGGCTCCTTCAACCCCTTCCTATTCCTGAAACACCATGGAAACACATCACAGCCAACTTCATCATTGGTTTACCCAATTCCCATGGCTATAATGCTATTCTCACAGTTGTTGATCAGCTATCTAAAGAAGTCAAATTGATTCCACATACAGAAAAATGTTCCGTCATTGACATGGCGAGGTTATTTTTGAATAATGTGTGGAAACATCATGGTTTGCCATGCTCCATCACTTCCAATTGAGGACTGCAGTTTGCTGCACAAGTTGCAAAAGAAGTTAACACAGCCCTTGGAATCCAAACTAAATTATCAACCTCCTTCCATCCTCAAATGGACAGCCAGTCAGAGATAGTCAACAAAGAAGTTGGCAAATATTTAAGAATATTCTGTTTTGAGAAACAGACAAAGTGGAGCAAATGGCTTGCCATCGCCCAATATTCCATTAATAATAAAAAGCATGCTTTGACCAAGAAGACTCCCTTTAAAGTCACACGGTCTTACATACCTCGCATGGGCATGGAGTCTATTTCCTCAGACCACACCCCAGTGGCTAAGAAGTTCTTACAGGACATGCAGGAAATATTAGAAGCAGTACAAAAAAATATGAAACAAGCACAAGAGCAAATGAAGCTCAATGCAAATAAACACCATTCAGCTCCACCAAGCTATGAAATTGGCCAGCAAGTCTGGCTTAGTACCAAGAACTTATGCTTTAGTCTGGAGCTAGTTCACTTCCAGCTGGTTCACTTGCACTATCTCATAGAGTCTAGACTTGATGTCAAGAACTCTTTCATACCTTAATATATCCTTATATATACTAATGACTTCCCACAGTCACCTCCACTCCTTCTATTCTTCTTTTCATTTCTGCACCTCATATCAAACACATGTTAGGCTTCTCTTCCATTCTGCCACAGCATGCTGTGTCCTCACTCTTTTAATCTCCATTCTTCATGTTTGACACATGTATCACCTCATGTATTTAATCACCACTACTCATTGGTAGATCTGTCATACACATGTACAAGTAGTAGTTTTGCTATATAAATCCAAAGACTATAATAGGTAATCCCCAGTCTAGTTCTCTTGGGAATTGTCTTCTCTCAAGGAGCCACTCAGTAGTTAGCTCTCCTTCTCTTCTCCTCCAGTCTAAGTGTTTTGATGCAACCTAGAGCCTTTGGCATTTGAAATTGTTTCAATGGCACTGAAATGGTTCAAATCAGACCTCCTCCAGATGGAAGATCCTGCACTCCATTCCCTATGGATGGATGACTTCAAGGAGTTCATCCTTGAGCTCTAGACTAATGTCAGTCCACATGACCCCATCAGAGATGCAGAGCACCAACTCGACCACCTGTCCATGAAGGACAGCCAACATATCAACAAGTACATGGTCGAGTTCAACAGGATTGCTTTGCAAGTCCAGGAATATGAAGAAGGTGCCCTTCAGCACCACTTCTACAACAGTCTACCAGATCACATTAAGGATGAAATCTCCCATGTGGGTAAACCTCCTACACTCTCTGAGCTCTGAACTCTCACTCAGGTGATTGACATGCACTACTGGGAGCACAAGTCTGAAGTCAATTGACAGTTGAAACCATCCAATCAGCCCTCCACACTGCATCACCCTCTGCTCATCCCTCTGGTGGTCCTAAAGATTCTAAGGACAAGGCCACCATCTCTGCTGCTCCAAACCCAGACTTGTCATCCAAACTAGGAAAAGATGGCAAGCTCACAGTGGAAGAGTGTAAATGTCACTTCAACTACAAGCTCTGCATGTTCTGTGGTCTCACTGGCCACATGGCAAAGGATTTCCCCAAGTCTACATCTCAGGCATCCAAAGGTCATGTAGTGACAACAACTCCAGAAACCAAACTGGAGGTCTTCACCTCAGAGGCAAAAAAATAGTCCATGACCTCCCTGACTCTGCACAGACTGGAGGTTGTATTGAAACCAACCATGCACCCAAGGAGATCCACCTCAACGCATCCACTCTTTCTGACCCCAAGTCCTTTATGCCCTCCATCTCTCTTGCATCTTATCCAATCCCTCTGTTACGACCAGTGTAACAAATAATGCATATGCAGAAGACTGAAGTCTTTGCTACCATCAATGACCCTCTGGTCAGGATATATTGTGCTGTAGTCGTGGTACCCCTAGGCAAAGCCTTAGTACAGAAAAAAGTGGGCTTCTCCCAGGCACAAGAGGGAGAGTTGGCTATTGAGAGGTCATGGACAAGACCTCTGTTCAATATGTGGTAACTCAACAGTCACGACCTCGGGAATTGAATGACAGCCTGGAACAGTGGATCCTCTGATCCAAAGATAAATGGAGATATCTTCCTCTGAAGGTTCTCAGTTCCTTAACTGAACTTCTGATTGACAGAAGATCAAGATTAAGTGTTTCAGGCAGAGGCTTTGAATTCTATGTAAGATTGCATAGATCAAAGTTAAGGTTATATGGGCAGTGATCATGCTATTTATACTAA
>QFEF01003246.1:0-11344 GCA_003316035.1 Neoboletus subvelutipes | reverse complement strand
CCTTTGCTGTACCACGGTATTTTTGTATACCACAGCTCTGCCTCACTGCGGACCATCAAAGGCTTGAGCAGGACCACCCTCTTTCACGACCCTTGTTGTCGCCGGTACAGAGGAATGAACCCCCACGATGCTCGGACACCGTGATCGCACTTATTAAATCATACATTTCCTTTTCTGACCCACTGCCAATGCACATTACGATCATCCTCTTCTACCGGACAGACGGCGCGATCAGTGATCGCACGCCCACGCTCATTGACAAAGCCTCGTGGAAATATGTCGCACCGTGCGCAGTACACGTCCTTCTCGTCTGAGACCTCGGGTGCGCTCTCCATCCCTCTGGCGGTAGGTAAAAACGCGTCTCAGTGATGACGCCGACGCCAAGGCAACCCCGTTCATCTATACTGCGATGCCACTCGTCAGTATCTCGAGCTGAGTGCGCGTGCGGCAGGAGCGCTGATGATCGATTATGGGATCGATGCACAAATGAGCAACAAACGATGTCATCCGACGCATTTGCCAACCCGTAGCAGCGCCCTGAAATGGACGAATGGCGGAAATGCAGCGTTGATCCAAGATGGCTCTACCCTGGTACCCTGTGACAACTTCAAGATTTCTCACCAGGGACGATAGGATGCGACCTAGTAACTCTAAATGAAAGCCTCGACTGAATCTTTCGACCGCAAACGTCTTATGCTGTATACGTAACAACATTGTTCTCTTCGCGGAAACAAACATGCTACTCACACCGCCTTCCGTCACCACTTCCATCCTGATCGCAAGTTGGAGAATTGTTAGATCACCCGTCATGCTAAACGAGTCTTGAAACAAATATTTAAGACCCAGAGTAGAGGATATAACCGCCAGGATAACCCCAAACCGAACCACTGCCAGCCCCCCTCTCCTCTCCTCTCATTCTGTGCTTGTCGTTGAACCATCACACATCGCCGTTCTTCGTGTAGTACCTGACATGTGCTCCGACTTACAGTCTGCTTTGCAGCTTCTCCAGATCAATAACTATGCATCCCGTACGGTCGCTCACACTTTCGGGTCAATGATTTATCTTACAGACTAACACAGTTGTTATTGTCACTGCTGTCGCATATGATTATCGTGAGTGTTGCTTATAATATATGTACACACTATTCTTTTCATTCTAAAGTGACTGTTTCAATCCCTTCACTGCAGTCCTCACCTTTTCGAGAGAGGTATGTATGCTCTTTCAATATCCACGTCACACAAGTATCACACAACCGACGGTCTTCGAAGATAGACTATGTTTGGGTGAGCAACAATTATCTAGTAACTACTGGGCCCCTGATGTGTCCCATAGCACAGATCCTGGACTTGGGTCTCGACAATGTTTGTTCTGGTGTGTATAAACACACTCCACTGCAGGTGTTCCGAATTGACAGTTCCACAGGTCCGCTATCTCGGCCTTTGTTTCACTGTGTAAGTCTATTGTTGTTATGATGCATACCAAATTATGCAGCTAAGAATTAAATCGTGCTGAAGGCTCAATGCCCTTTGTATGTTCAGAATTGAATCTGAGGCTGATTGATCTGATTAGAATCAGATACATTCACAGGGGGTAGTACCTTTGTCCCTGGCCCTGTCATAGTCAGTCTTTCTGCTTTGTACCCTGTTTATCATTAATATAACTTGAATGACCATCTTCTTGTAGACGTATGCATCTAAATTCAGACCAAAAACTGTATTGATAACAGTTCCATAGATGTAAGTGAATTTACTTACAGTGCCTGCCACAGAATCAGTATGACGAGACAACAATATTCCCGGGCCAAAGGTACCATCATGGATTTGGTGGCTTTCTGTGCATTTGGAATATTCATGACAGCTGCTGATTGTAAGTTACTGTACCCTCCTGACACTTTTTCCAGATGATGATTTCAATTACAGATGTAATGATCCTGCGGGTGTATGCAATGTGGAATCGATCCAAAAGAATTCTCTGGGTCCTCCTGTTCGTCTATGTTCCACAGGTTATTTGTTCCTTCGTTTTTCCAGCCATCTACAGCAATCCGAATGCCTACCTCTCAGGTATGTCTCGAGCCAAATTGTACACACAACTACATCTCACGGAAGTGGCTGTTCGTCACCCACCACCCACTTCTCTAATCACAGTTGCTCAACTGATCAATTTCTCTTTTTGCAATGCATTATCAAACACCGCCCCACGGCTTTTAGTCTATGCTATGCTCCTGCGACTTATGCTCGGTGTTGCACTTTTCGTTCTCGCCGTCATCCAAACCTTGAAGCAGTCAGTTGACACGTACAGAGCAACCAAGCAGTGGCAGCCTAATCAATATATGAAACAACTCGTGAGGGATGGAATTCTGTATTTCCTTGTGTACGTCTCACTTTTGTACACTCTTTCGTCCATTACCAGCATGGGGTCCCATCCATCTTACTCTCGTCGAAAAAAAAACTAACCACTCAGCCATTTTCTTCTGATATGTCAGGAACATGCTTTACAATATTGCTATCATAGTCGCAAACGTGCCTTCGACAAGCAGTACTTCTCTGCTCTTCCTGGCCGTGTTGTATTCCGTACCGATATGCCCCATGACGCCTCGGTTCATCATCAGCGTGCGAGAGCTGTACGACCTTGACATCCGTCGTGGCTGCCAGGGGATTGACACGGGATTCGGTGTGTTATCGCAACTCAATGCCAGTCAAAACGCGGCCGTGTCTGCGATTGCGTTCGCGGATGTTCCCCAAGGGCAGGATCAGGTAGTGGAAGGCGACCGGAACGAGTCCGAGGCGATTCGACTCGAACCTTTGGGAGATAACACGCGTCAGGTTTGAGCGAGAATTTGAGGTAGAAATCGGGGACGAGCACCAGCGTTGGGGGCATGGTGAAAAATAGAGGATGGTATACTTCCAACCGTGACTCGGGATGTTGATATTACCTATGTATATACCTCGCCTTCTGAATCTTAGTATTATGTTTATCTCAAAGCTCCATTATCGAGAGAGAGCGTCTCCATTACACGCGCGATTTGGTTTGTGCTGCAAATATTCAGGACCTGCGCAACGCTTTGATAAAAACCTGCATGTTGTTCCTCGGTTGGCTAGTAGTGTATCCGACGGAACCAAAGGCTACTATCACCAAGGAAATGGGTGAGCATCATGAGCGCACGTCGTTGTCCCGTTCCCACCACGCACTGCATCAATCCATCGGTCCATGCATTCGAAACATGCTCGTTCATTCGTCGTATTGTCGGCAAAGTTGGCTTTGGATGCAGGATCGCAATGCAACTAGCGAGAATTCAACACTTTGGTGACATCCGCACTTGAGCGAGTGCTACATTGGCTCGCAACCCGAGCTGGACTATAAACATAGGCGAAGAAGTCGGTGCTAGCTTGGAATGTAGATGAGTACGGTATTTCTTCCTCCTTGTCCGACAGGGTAAAGTCTGTTCCCAAGTGGACGCATCAAGAGGAAAGAAAGGTCTCCTCGAGATTGAATATATCGATGTTCCATTTGGACGCCACTGTACGTGGCCGTCGGGGATGTACCCATACCAGTCTCATAGGAACGTCTACGTAAGTTGTTTGAGGAAATTCAACTGACGAGCACGAATACACCCGCTTTGCTGGTTTTGGACATCGTGCATCGATCAGTCGAATGCTCGCGTGCGTCCTTCTGACCTTCACTTGTCGGACCAGCTTCAAATGCGCTCTCGGGTTCGTATTCGATTCCTAGTTGATCGTACTGGTGGGGTGTGTGACCCTCGAACGCTAACAGAGGGTGTGAAGTATGTTGGATCTTTGCTGAGCATCGCTGGAAGTTGCTATGGTGGCTTTCCTGGATCAGCACAGCTAGTACATGGGACTAGGACGTGTGCAGCACACCGAGAAATGCTGAAGAACGGGACGACACGTCTGCCGACAATCTGTTGAGGATATAAATCTGTTGTGAGCATGACGATTTATCTTTATCGGGACTCAGGACGAATCATGTTATCTGCTGGGACGTGCGTGATGGGTTTCTTTCGAAGTATGCCTAATATCGTCGAGCGTCATTAACCCCAATCCTCGTACCCGACGCCAAACCGATAAAGTGCCACTCACCAGGGAATCCAATAAAAGTAATGCTGCGGGTCACCGCAAGATCCAACTGTTGCCACTCCGTTGCCAACGATCCAACTGGATGTGTTCGTACACACAATAGATTGAGACCGAGCACACCGTCGCAAATTGCAGCAAATCTGACAACGGCGACGTTGAGCGACGGGTTCTGAACATGGAACTATGCGGGTATGTGGTAGATGAATTGAATTTATGCTTGGCCCCAGGTATTTTGGGTAGTTGGTCGGGGTCCTGCGGAAAATCGGGAACCGCCTTGTCGATCATTCCTGTTCATCGGAATATCGAAAATACGGCGCTTCACACTTGCTTTGGGAGGTAAAGTATGAGAACACGGTGTGTACTTGATCACGCAGAGCCGCATACCGTATTGATAGAACTCGCTTCCAAGTGCTCGGCATCATACTTGAAACAATCTTTGGCGTTTCTGTGGATGTCTGTATACCATCCGCCGGTGATGAACCCAAGAACTTATCGTTGTGCGTACGAATGCATTGCTGGCGTGTGTTTGTGAGCGTAACCATGCGAGGCCAGGAGACAGCTGCGTACGTCTACGACGTCCACTTGTCAGATGTCTGTAGCAGCGAACGCGCGCTATACTGGCACCGTCAATACGTATGAATAGGAATGCGGTGTGGTGTGGTGAATTGACATACGTTCATTTACCATCTCGTGAAAAACATTCCTCTGGAGTATGCGGCGGGCTGTCGCGACTGGGTCTGATGCGGATTCTACACTCGTCGTGAACCGAGTTCTCACACAAGATATGACGAGGATCCACAACTCTCATACAAGACTACCAATGAGGAAGGTTTCGCGTTCGAAAGGATCTTGTTCAACGTAGTCTGAGTCACGCAAAAGTCTCGGAGTGAGGAAACACAGCCACAGACAACGCTGCCGCGGTCCTCTTCAATACCAAAACTTCCTACTCCCTTTCTCCTTGAAATTTGTGCTCCCGCTCGACGTGAAACGCTACTGGTCAAGAGAGCCCTCTCCCTATTCGACTTTCTCACTCGTGGCGCAGTCCTACGAACCACCCTCGGAGAATGTCGAGCAGAAAATGGTATCAGTGAGGCACACATCGCGTCAGGGAGCTGTGTGGGTTTTGTGCACGACAACCTTGTTGATCGAAAGGCAAGAAAATAGATCGAGCACTTCGAACTAGTGTTGCTGCCGCAGCGCATGACGATGTTTCCGCACGAGCGTGAGGATTGACCCTCGCCTATCTTGTGCTGTGTATCGCAGTATGCCTATTCCTCTCGTGTATCCCCGCCGCACTCAACGCACCCTCTTCGAGGCAGTTTTGAACAGCGTTGTGTGACGGTCATATCCATCTCTTTGATTACGCGCAATAGTCTGTCCGGGATATTCCATGGCATCGGGCATCAGGCACCGCTCACCTCCGTCCATGTCAGCCGTTCCTGGCATCAAGAGACGAGTCTGTGCGCTTCCATTGAGCCTTGCACTGCCTGATGGCTTGCCTCTCACCCGGGTCTCGCGCTTACCCAACGCATCCCCGTCCTCCCAAACCCTCGCCGCATTCTACCCCTCTCTCCTTCGTTTCATCCGATCACACAGAACCCCGTCTCCTCACCGCACTATTGGACCTTTTCATTGGCCTCTGGCACATTATCACCCCGCCCAAAGCCGAAGTCGGACCCTTCCCCTTCTGACCGCAAAAGAAAATGGCGCAAGACCGCCAGGAATGTAGAACAAGGGCACGGAAAACGCGAAGCCCTCTTTACATTCAGTATCCCGAGCGGTAGATATGCTAGTTATGGGAATCTAGGTAAGCTGTAGGGTTAGACTGTTGTAGATCGTGGCACCTACCGGATCTAGACGAGTTGCGGCCGTGAGTGTGAATCCAAGGTTTACCCGTCCACTTTCCACTGCAAGTTGTCGACACGTCTGCTGGCCAGTATCATAGGTAGCAACGAGTTGCTTTCTTGTCTAGGTGTTCTGTCAAGTTGAACGGGCCTTCGATGACCCTCTTGTTGTCAAACGCAAAATGGCTGGCTTTGCAAGTTTGACGGGTATGTCAAACACTTTGGCGAATTTCCCGCCGCACAATATGATGTACACTAGAACAAGTAAGTACCACCGCTTGTCCCGTCCCCAAAGCGTGTCATGTGTCCTCAAGTACTAACCCTACGCCGCTCACATGGCGCTTTTAGAGTCGAACGTACGTACGCAATATGTACCAGCAAGGGTACCTCTTTACCTCGTCTTGATCAAGGACTCGGAAACCGTCAGAACTACATCATCACGTGGGTTCCCCTCCGCCGCATCTAGCGTTTGGGTTACCGACCAGGATTATTACGGTGCCTACGGAGATCCGGAGCGGCCGTGGGTATATCGAAGTATGTACATAAGTCATTAGCTGGCTCTCGGCTGCCCAGGTCTAACTATTTTTCATCCATCTCCTCCCCAACACGTACCCAGCATGTCTATCACACCTGCGAACAATCCCGACGGAAGTCCTGTTGATAAAAGCCCGCTCGAGGCCCGGGTCGAGCGAGTTTGCTATGCGGGGGGTGATGACGCACCTCGCGCACTCAGTCCCGAGGATGAGAAACGACTGTGGCGCAAGGTCGATCTACGGTTGATGCCAATGTTAAGTTTGATGTACCTTCTTGCGTTCATGGACCGAGGTAGGTCGGACAGCTTCAGCTGGATTCCCAAACTGAGCCTGTTATTGTTACAATCGGACAGGGAATATTGGTGTGTTACATTTTCTCGTCAACTCGGCCTACCTGGGCTACTGCAGCAAACTCACTTTGACCAAGGAAACGCCAAACTATTTGGTCTCTTGACGCAGCTCAATCTCACTGGCAACAGGTACAACATTGCCCTCGTGCGTCATTTGTTCTTTCTTGTACAGATACCCCTGTTAATTCGAGTTACAGACCATGTTTTTCATCGTATGTACTCTGCACTTATCTTCAAGTTCGCACCTCAGCTCGTTTCTCTACTAGTCGTATTGCGTGTTGGAATGTCCCGCCAAGTGAGAGTCATCTTGCCGAGATCCAGTTGCTGAGCTCAAGCCCCCCTTTAGTCTTGTCTTGAAGGTGTTTCGTCCATCGAAGTAAGCTAGTCCGTGGTAGCACATGTGTATTGCTGATGCACAAGGGACGTAAGATGGCTCCCGGGCATCATGGTAAGTTAGATGCTTTGACCCTCTTTTATTCGTCAGCTAATGATATTCAGGTGTTGTGGGGCACTGTCGTGTACGTAGCTCTCTTATCTTATAGCTTGGGTGTGGTACTCACCCCAATTCCAGGACGTTGTGGGATTCGTGAAAACGTGATGCATGGTTATTCTTGCCATGTGTCGAGATTGACAAATGTGATCTGTAGATACCCTCAATTGGTTGGTGTACGATTCTGTCTTGGCGTTGCTGAAGCTGGCCTTTTCCCTGGTGTTGTATACTAGTGCGTTGTGAGTTGACGTGTTATTCGCGAACTGACGTAGGTACCGTAGCCTCACATTGTGGTACCCGAGGCACATGCTTCAGTACCGCGTTGGTCTCTTCTTTGGGGCAGCAACGGTAGCGGGTGAATAATCTGACCACTTTTAATGCGGTCCTATTCTAAAACGTAACCCGAGGTGCCTTTTCTGGTCTCCTTGCGTTTGGGATAGGATACATGGGAGGAGTAGGACATTTAGAGGGTTGGTCGTGGATATTTGTGAGTTATGTCCAAGCATCGTGATTATTGTTCTGAGGGCTACTTTAACAGATCACTGAAGGACTGGTGACCATGGTTGTTGGGCTTATTGCTTTCTTCGGTGAGTTCAGAGCTCTCTGGATCATCCAAGATTTGGTTTCGATAAATTTGTCAGTGATCGTCGATTTCCCGTCGACCGCCACTTTCCTGACGCCGGAAGAACGTGCGTACGTTGTATGGAGGAAAAGTGTGTGGTCCCAGTTCCTTCGTATGCTCATGGACTTACGCGTACCAGAATATGACAACTCGACCGTTGGAGAGGAGGAGCAATTTTCCCTCCGCCATGTCATAGCTCCCTTCACCGATTGGCAGGTCTATTTGCACATACTTCTCAACATGTCGCTGGTTGCTCCTGGTGCGTAATGGTTACACTCTTCATAGTTGGTAGTGCGAGACTCGCCATTCTGACGTAGTGTATGGTATCACCTTTTTCCTTCCGTGAGTTATTTCACTGTTGGTCTACTAGTCTTCATGAACGTTCCTCCCTTGTGCATAGAACGATTATCAACGGGTTCGTGATCAACATTCTGTTCTATCACTGGTGATTAACGTTAGATCACAGCTTTGGCTACACCACCGCTGTCAGTCAACTCCTTACCATCCCACCATACGTCGTCGCCTGTGAGCTTCTCGGTGAATTTATCTCTACTCCACGACTTACACATCCACCTAGCAATTGTCCTTCTCATCTGGGCACACTACTCGGATAAATTCAAGATTCGTTCTGCGTTCATCTACGCTGGACTCCTCTTGCTTCTCATTGGCTATTCTATCAACGTATCATCAGCTCCAAATGGCGTCAAGTACTTTGGAACTTTCTTAATCGTTATTGGAAGTTATGCTTCATTGCCTGGTGTTGTTTCATGGTGTGTAACGGTCTCCATATTTGGATTGCAACCAGCCTAGCATTTTTAGTAGGCTAGGCAATAACCTCTCTGGCCAATATAAGCGTGCTGTAGGTATGGCATTCCACATCGGTTTCGGGACCTTTGGTGGAGCTATCGCGGCGAACATCTATCGATCGCAGGATTCACCACGATACATCCTCGGCCGTCAGTCACGTTACTTGCTCTTCCCCTTCTTTGTGGTCATTGACGGATATTCTTTCCCGATGTTGCATAGACGGCCTGGAGCTGATGTTCGTCGGCATTGGACTGATCGTCGTTCCCATCTTAGTGTTTTCGTACAAGCGCATCAACGACGCGAGGGATCGAGCGCTGCAGGAGCGCGTTGAGCGAGGGGAAAAGCTCCAGTTGACCGTTCAGGAATTGAGAGACTTGGGCGATCGTGCACCTGATTTCAGGTACACGCTGTGATGGACGTTTGTCTGAGTCTTCTGATCTTTAATGTTGTGTTATGATACATTTCCTTGTTTAGATGGCAGACGTCTTGAAGTGGGATGTGGGTGGAGACTGGATCATCGTCTGTGGTTGATATGAAATCTACTTGTATCCGGGATACTTATTGTGTGGATCCAAGCTTCATATAACGTATCCTTCTACAAAGCAAAACTATGACATGTTCACAGTGGGATTCCTGCCTCTCGCCGTCGTGGGGGTTTTGTACTATTGGTGCTGCAGGTGTGACCGCAGCTCAGAGCCTGTTGCGACCGCACGTCGACTCAGGTCGACTCTCAGTGACTCGGCATGTATTTAATTTTAACAGGACGGGGAGCTGTTACTCGCGCTCATTGCTGCCTAGATTCACGATCCATCTTTATATTTCCGCAGCGTGTCTTGATATGTGTACCAGTCATGGTCGAATATCCGCCCAGTGCTTTCAAGTTCCGTACTGGCGATAACTGATCCCCACAAACCCCTCTACTACCGTATCGGGAATCAGCATCTACAAACCGAAAACAAGAAAACGCGGCATTTTCGAGCAGTTAGGGAGTCCCACCCAGTTTGGAATAGGTCAGGGTTTGTGCTGTAAAACGCTTTTTTTGGATCGGTTAGATGCTCATCAGCCAATGAGAGAGCTCGCTACTTGCGAAGGAATTGTTCAACGGTCGTGAAGCGATAACGTTACTCGTTTGCTTTGTAGATGGGCCAGATGGGCATGAGCTATTCCGAGCCGGATCCTTCCGACGTCGTCGTTTCGCCACACGCGCGACATCTTGACCCTGCCGAGAACGACGCCAAGACGGAAAGAGGCTGTCCTCCGTCACGATCATTCGTTCGAACAGTCTCCATTTCTCGTTACATCCTCCACTGGGTAAAGCCCTCGTATTCAATCAAAAGAGAACTGGAGGATATTACAGGCCAAGTAGCTACGGTTTATATAATCCTGAGCGCGGGTATCCTAGCAATCAAACTAACTGTCACTTGTCAAGCTAGACAGCTGGGCTGAGACTAACCCAACGCGTCGCGTGTATCCGCATGTCCGACCAGACAGGCTAGCCTACTAGGCTATCTACAAAACTAGCCGAGGGGGGTCAGCCTCCCTGAGGGTATAAGCGTCGCCTACCCTTTTTCAGAGCCGCTTATGGGGACTCGCAAAAGTGTCGTTGAATGAGTATGTTATTTTGCGCTTTGCAGATCCGGGCCTACGGCTACTGTCCAATCTGTTATACTATTTGCGTCAATATCCTGTTGGTTTCAGTGAATTTGTCAATCATATTTAATGGATATTAAGCAAATTTTCACGCAGTGACGACCACTGGATCCCAGCAAGAGTTTTGAGAATAGATTCAACACTCGCCGAGGGTGACGAAAGAGTCGAACAGATGAGCTCGGACACCAGCAGGTGCAACAAAATTTTTATTGACTTTATCCACTGAATTTGACTTAGTCGGAGTCACCGCATTTTTGGTGGAAAAACTCAATGAATTTAGGGTTTCATTAAAATTTCCCTTGAGTAATTTGGAGTGAATCTACTAATATCCACAGGGTAGACGAGCTGGTCACCAAACTAATAACCGCCGTAACCCAACGATTGACAACCTCCCTCCCTCTCCACTCCGTTCATTCTTTGCTTATCGTTGAACCATCAGACATCACTGTTTCTCTTTTACCTGCCATGCCCTCCGACTTACAGTCTGCTTTGCAGTATCTCCAGCTGAATAACTATGTGTCCCGTATCGTCTCTCATACCTTTTCCCCGTGATTTATCTTATATACCAGTGCAGTTGTCGTTGTGACTGCTGTCGTATATGATTATCGTGAGTGTTGATGATATATGTACAGCATCCTTTTTCCTCTGACGTGACCATTGCAATCCTACCACTGCAGTCCTCACCTTTGCGAGAGAGGTATGTTACTCCATTCTCCACGTCATATCACTCAGCTGACATTATTCGAAGATAGACTATGTGTGGGTGAGCAACAATTATTCGAGTCCAGTAACCACTAGGCCCCTGACAGTCCCACAGTGTAGACCCTGGACCTGGGTCTCGACAATCTTTGTTCTGGTGTGTATAAAGGCTCAGAGGATACCTATTGAAGGTGTTCGGAACTGACAGTACAACAGGTCCGCTATTTCGGCCTTTGTGTCGCTATGTAGGTCTA
>QFEF01003235.1:0-12469 GCA_003316035.1 Neoboletus subvelutipes | reverse complement strand
ACTGACCACTGAATTGGGATAAATACAACTACAAGATTACGAGCTCGTCAAGGTGTACCACCCAGATGCGACCCGTTGCCAGCTCAACGTTTCGCCCTCGGTGCGTAATGCTCGGTTTCGCGCCATCACGCATGCATATGGTGTCCTCCGTGGTCGACATGGTCCGAGTTCCAACGGAAGTGGGGATGTGTGGGATTACTATGAATCCCGTGACGAAGCTATGCGCGCAGAGCTTCGGCGTCGTTCTCGCCGATCGAGGCCGGTATCATCATCGACGACCACGGCCGCTGACAACGTACGACGCGGGAACACCAATGATGCACAGATCCGGTATACCCTCATGGCATTTATGCTCGCTGGGGTAAGCCTTCCCTGCCTTGGCATGTAAAAGCTGCTTAATGATGACGAATGATGCTCTGAACCATTGAACTTTATCCCTTCGACCCCTTCACGTACACCCATACTCCACATTTACTGCACGTTCATTCATTTGACACATCGTCAGATGATCGCAGTGATGAGTTTTGCCAGCTCCCACATGGACCGTGTAGAACGGCATTCAAAATCCGCCGCCGCTAACCTCGCCCAGGCGCGTGCAGAAGCACAGGTCTATGGTATGGAGCGGCGGAGACAGATACGAGAGCATGTAAGGGCCTTCCATGGGACAAGGGACATGGTGAATGGGAGCGAGCATCCCGAGATGCATGACACATCGAAGGTGTGGCAGAGTGAGCTTTCACCTGGAGAGACAGTACCAAAAAACGTGTCCAACGATGAGCGGACGTGAGCCCGAGGGTGTGGTGTTCTGGGTGTCTCTCGTCATGGCGCTGGAGTAGCCATCCCGCTCCGGACAGATTGGGTCAAGTTGGTGGCGCAGGTTCTGGACTTGCAAGTATTGATGATAACTGCACCAAGTCTTGGGAAGGATGGGATGAGCCGGGACAGGTCGGTATCCGAGAACCTTCAGCTGTCCTGGTCAAGAAGAAGCTGGAGGTTTTGGTTGTCCCCTGCCTTGTAGACTGGTTGGGACGGACGACCATGTGGCCCATATCATCTTTTCCTGATCATCTCATTTTCCTCGGAATCTCCATCAAATAAAATGTTGACATGTTTGTTCTATCCCTGGCTCAAATTTCAAATACCTGGAACAGCCCCTCGCAAATGAAGTATATACATAAGGACAAGCCCGATAGTGTCCCACACCTTGCTGGAAATCGATAACGTCGACGGGTGCGGATGCCACCAAGTGCGAAGGGTTAGCAATAAATACAGAAAGTAGTACTTGTTACATAGTATCTAGATGCTAATTCTATACGATGACGTGTCGAGCGTGGTGCTTGGTGCAGTCGATCGTGGTTTATACTTTGCCGCTGTTGGTTCAAATTTTCCCACTGGTAGAGTTATCGGAGTACAGATAACACTGGATAATGAGATGGAGGGGGGAGATCGCAGGCTATGTATGTCACGGGTTCTGTTTCGATCTATCGGTTTTGTTGATGCTTCCGCCATATGTCAAATCTGACTTCGAACGACCTTATACCCCAGCCGAGCAGCACTGGATTGAACAAGTATTTGGTATGCCCTGGGTACTCGTGCCTAGCTGAGCGCATAGTATCTAAATTAGTTGGCACTTGGGGCGCTACACATACTCTCTCGTACGTACAATTATATTTGAACCTGGTTGAATCAACTGAGTCCGAAGTCCGAACTTGAAAAGGAGTGGCTGCTGAATCCAACGTGGAAGGCACCATGCGTCAAGCACTTACTGCAATTGATGGGGAGCCTTTACTACCCTGAGTTGCGCCCATAATACGGTCGTCCCTGCTCACTATGTGCCTGTGACTCTAGCTGGCTCCTTTGTTCCCATTTTACCAAGTACTTGGAAGATCACTCGGCAAGTACGGGGGGCAGTGTGAAAGTGGGTTATATAAATCCCAGTTTTGCTGTCATGGCGCTTTCTCCTGTGGGTCGGACAATTGCTCCTGCTTACCAGCCCGACTGTGAAGGTTGGCTACTGCGACACTCGTATCGCAGGTTTGAAGTGTACGGCGCAGCTTTTCTTTTCTCCTTGCAGCTGGTCTTCCCTAGCGCCATATTACAAGACCGACAATCCTCGAAGCTGCCGTTTTTAGGTACTCCTAGTTATCACCGCCGAGTTCGGTGAACGACCTCGATACCTCAGCCATGTCTACTGGTACCAATGCAACAAATCCTGGACCCATATCTCCTTCAGCGGCCCCATCCCCATCGATACCGGACCCCAATGTCATCATACAGCCCTCGCTAAACTCTATCATGATCGGGCACACTTTCTTAACGCTCCTCTTGCCTCTCTTGATTGCATTGTTCTACTTCTCCACCCCGCGGAGTCGCCGACGGCCTATCTTTATCCTCAATGTAGTTGCCATCGTCCTCGCTTTCATCGCGGGTGTAATGATTGATGCATTTGCCGTGAGTTGACCACCCAAGGATAGGCAGTTGACCGCACACAGTCACTGACGGACGTTTGCAGATTCATTCCATATTGTCACTTCAAGATCCATGGCCACCGTCGGTGCGCTGCCATTTCAACCGGTGGCCCCTTTTATGTCATCTTTTTTCTTTACCTAGGTGAACATTGCCATTGGAATCATCGGTGCCTTTCAATCCATACTTGTCGACCTCATTTTGCTTGTTCGCCTCATCTCCGTCCACCCCCTCAGTCACCTCGGTCTGATTCGTTTTGCTATCTTGACGTTCCTCCCAGTCCTCCTCAAGATTGCTCGCGTTGTCAACATGATCATATTCATTAAAGTCCTGGCGGATGCTGCACGTGGCCCTCTTGGTCCTGAAAACATCGCTATCGTGTGGGCGACAACGCCTTACCTGAAAATTGAATGGTCCGCTCAGATGGTGGACAATGCGTAAGTGGTGGTTGACCGTTTCTCTCTAAAAGCCCAATGGGGGGGGATCAATATTCTGAAACGTCTTGTTTTTTTTTTGTCTATGACGGGTAGATATGCGTCACTTGCGTTCCTTTGGACCATCCGGGACCGGGGAAATGGACAAGGGGTCACGAGTAACATCCATTCCAACAGAGGTAAACAGATTGTTTCCTGCTGTTGCTTCCCGAGCAATGCATCGCTTGCTAAACTTGATCGAATTTCGATCCTTTAGTGACGTTTGCCCAGCGCATGCGCACCCTCTCTCATATCGCGCTCTCGAACTTCATCGTCCCGTCTCTATTCTCCATCGCACAGCTCGTTGTCGTTTATCGCAACGTCAACGTACTGATCGTGAACGAGATCGTACTCGTAAACACCATGCTTGCCGTTTTCGGTGTCGTCTTCGCCACTGTATGGGCGGGCAATGTCAATCGACACGAAGCGCAGATCGACCTACGGGAGGGCGCATCTCCAACGGACGACGACGTCGTGGGGAAGCGCCATCCCCGTGCGTTCAATTTTCCCGGACTTGGGTCGTGGCACGTCGCGAGTTCACCTCCGGCGTTGACGTTTGGGAGTACGAGGTACGCCGTACCAACGGATGGCGTGGGTCTCAGTGCATGTGCCAACGATGGGTTCGACTCGGAGAAAGGGAACAGCTGAGGTATGCCGTGGTTGAGCTAAGTTCGCGCTGGAGGTTCGTGTTATTCAATGTGCATTTTAGGTGTTTTGGTTGGCATGGGTGGCAAGGTGGTTGTGGCGGGTTCATTGGAGGTGAAAGTGGACGAGGAGTCGAATGGGCTTTCTACGCCGCATTATTGAACGTTGCATTCCACATCGGACGATTCGGACCTCCCCTTGCCTTTTTTTAAAAAATTTCTGATTATTTAAGGACTTGTTTAGTTTTGACCTTCTCCCATTATCTATACGGCCCATAAATTCCAGTCCCAAGAAGAAAAACAGATGTATTCCCTCCCTGCTTCGAGTTCCGCTATTCCTTCTCGTTAACGAGGAAAAATCTGGTGATGTACGTGAGTTCTCTGTCCCATGGTATATATACATAGTGACTCTAGTTCTTGTAATAATTCTCGACTGTTGGTGAGAAAGACTACTTTCTCAGTAAGTACCTTTTGCCATCCTTCATCTTGTGAGCTTTTGTACAACATGAAGCAAAAGTATTGACTACCTCGGCAGAGTATACCTTTATCCGGGTTACCCGTCCAACCGTAGTCAACGACACCAACCGCCATCTGAGTCGTCATCCGAGTAGTAGCCTCTGCATGTGGAGCCCAATCTTGGGGTTGAAGCAGGGTGACCTCACTAACAGAAGCCGAGTGCCTAAGCGGGATGGGTTTGTAACTCGCTACCCCCTCCGATGGAAGGGTGATCTCGAGGATGATGACTCTAATGCGGAGATGGTCCGGATGAATAGACAATGAACGATCCCCGCACAGACGATAATGATGCGGGGTTGGATTGAGTCGCTGATCGCGGTATTGTTCCCCAAATCCGGCTGGAGAGGGTGGTATCCCAGGATGGTCGCGTGAGCACGGCCCTGCCCATGCAAAGACGTCGCACTCCCCAGATTTAGGGATGACATCGATCATCAACCTGGTGAACGCTTTCTCCCCTTCCCCATAGTGAACAGGGATACGGGAATCGAAAATTGCCATGAGGGAGTATGCCTTGTCCTCAACCGTAGTCGTCTCCCGCCTCGATGCCCAAGATAGTTTGGGCCTGATTCTGTCCGGGCCTGGCCAGAAGGTTCGCAGATCTTCGACAGGAATCCCAGATGCCTTTGAAAGCGACTCAAGAAAACCTCCATCTGCCTTGTCGTTATCAACGTAATCGTTGTTGAGGGCCTTCCATCCCACTCCGTAGAACTTCATCCTCACGGGGGCAAGTAGTTCGGTCAATGTGAATCCCCTATAGAACCACTCGTCATGACCCATGTCCGACGGGTCAGAAGCCCTCGCAAGGTATGCAATGCATACATAGGCGTTGCGGTACCAGTCGAACAAAGCTTGGGTAGCCGACTCCCGATCCAATTGATTCTTGTAGTCAATGCAAACCATATCGGCCCAAGCGAACCGACACTTGAACGAACGTCTCGCGAGATCACAAAATCGCTCTAGTTTGTGCCAGCCAGGACCTGTCCTTGGCGCGTCCGACGCCATGTCACGGTATAGGAACTCGCGATCCGAGCGAAGCCATGTGTGTGACAGGATGGCGTACTTCACGACACCCTTCACCATCGTTCTGATCACGTCTTCCCTGCGCTGATTTGCGTACGATGTGTGTCGTTCAATGTCCGCTTCTGCAATCGACTCGACTGTGGCTCGATATGCGTTTCTGATTGCGTCAATGTCTACGAGGCACAAACGCTCGAGATCGATGCATCGAAAAGGTATGTTTTCTTTTCTGGTGTAATCCTCAAATGCGTCGAGAACTTCGGGAATGGCCATGGAGATTCTGAGGGATGCATGGTAGATTAGTTATGGTTGATGAACAAGACTGAGCAGACTCGTGTTACCTCGTAGGTGGGAAATTTCGCGAGGAAATACACCTGGCGTCATCGATTACTCTTCCTCTCCATCTTCCGTTTTTGGGAGTGGGCCCGCCCAGTACTTGGTGGCTTCTATTCCGTTCACTTTTTTTTAGCATGGTATGTCAGTCATTGCCGCGAAGAAAGACAATTCAATTGTATCTTGTCTGTTATCTGCACCTTCATAGACATCAAACTCGGATGTTGCTGGTGTCTTTTACGACCACGTCTTCAATTATATGCCCGCTCACCTCCTCCATATCGACAACTCGGGCATACGTTTGATCAATCGTGAAGAGTTGCACCAAATATTCAAACCGGAATATGCCACCGAAGAGGATATCGCCTTGCAAATAGCCAAATCTCCCGATCGTTCCAGAGAAGAAGCGATAAGAAATCTCGTTGCACAAAAGCTAAAGTTTGCCATACTTTCGCATCGCTGGTTGTTGGAAGGAGAGCCGACCTTCCAGTTGGTGATGGAAAAAGGTTTGGACGGTGACTCTCCAGGATATGAGAAGTTGAGGAAATTCTGTGTTACCGCAGACGCGCTTGGTTGCAGGCTGGCATGGGCCGACACGTGTTGCATCAATAAAGCCAGCAGTGCAGAACTCGACGAGGCCATACGCTCCATGTTCAAGTGGTATCGCAACTCCGCAGTTTGCATTGTCCTTCTTGCCAACGTAGTGGGACAGAGCAGCATGCGAAACGATCCCTGGTTCACAAGAGGATGGACTCTCCAGGAGTTGCTCGCTCCAGCGAAGATCAGGTTCTACGGCGCGGACTGGTTACCTCTTAGCAATTTCCTGAACGACAAGGAAAACAACGAAATGATGCACCTCATCTCTGAAGTCACCGGCATCGACCGTCGTGATCTCCGCTACTTCAGCCCTGGTCTCCTCAACGTGAGAGAGAAGATGCTCTGGGCATCTACGCGGAAGACGACCCGAGTCGAAGACGTGGCATATTCGCTCTTGGGAATCTTTGACATCAGCATGCCCATTGCATATGGAGAAGGGAAGCGGGCCTTCCGTCGTCTCATGGAGGTGATCGTCAACGATTGTCGCGAATGGCAGATTTTTGCGTGGGCAGGTCCCCATTCCCCATACGCCACTTCGTTCCCCGAGTCACCCGCCGGTTATCGAGCGTTGACCAATGCCACTGCCGCTCTCATGATGAGTCCGGGTCGTGTCGCGCATCGACCGTGGGACATCGGTTATCCTTTCTATTCTGTGACGAAAAAAGGACTCGAATTGGAGGTTCTCTTGGTAGAGATGATGTTGCATATCCACCGAGAACCGGTCGAGGGAGGTACACACGAGCGCCTCACAGTCAGTCCCAGCTCGGAGGACAAGAGGTTCTTTGAGAACGTCCAGGTCATATGTGACACCAGATTTTTGCTCTTTTCCCAGTGGGCGGTTGGTATTATCAATTACCAGACCGATGGAACTGGTGACCGAGAAGGAATGGCAGAACTCGAAGCAGGGAGGGAATACGTCTGTTTTTTTCTTGGAACGGGAATTTATAGCCCTTATAGAAAATGGGAGAAAGTCGAAACTAAACAAGTCCTTACCATTCGTACTAAAGAGGTTCTGAGGAGACGTGTGACGACTGTGTGGCTATAGCAATCATTTTGGAGACTCCCGTAGAACACACGAACAGGAAGGCTACTACATATGTAAGAACAATCATGTCAGCGGCACACTCCTTCACATTTCCTTTCTCTTACTCAACCAAGCATAGATATTTCTCTGGGCTTCATCGCGATAGGCGGCGTTTCAGCCTGCGCAAATGTCTTCCCATAAATAGCTCCAACTACCGCCGTGGTACGATAATATAATGGTCTCGGAGGATCTGGTAGGCTGTACAGCCAACATGCCATTAACGTGACCAATATAAGAAATCGTGACTGGCGACTCAGCAAACGAAGGGCGCAGGGATCTGGACAAGGAGGTCGTGATGTCTCACTAAACATTCGGGATCAGTAGGGTTACCGACAAATCTCTGATGACTGTACTCGAGCGTATGAGCGTCTAAGAAATACGGGACTACAGGGGTAGCATGGTGAGATGTTACCCTTGATAGATCGTAAAAGTGTTGTTCCTGTGGATGGGTAAGCTCAGATTTGAATAAGTTCGACATTGATCCAGATTTACGTCTGAGCAAATCCAACGCGGTTGGCGTCCGTGTCGAATACCTGCCAAAAGTGATCAAGATTAATGAGTTTATGCTCCTCCAAAGATGAACAATTACTGACCGCATAGTACCTCTCCATGAACTTCTGTCCGATAATGAAATCGAACCCCTGCCCACTATTGCTCCCCAAGTTGGCAACCACACCGTACTGTTTCCCAGCAACTCCACCCCATGCTGTGTTCTGGTCTGTTGGAATTAGTTGGGCAGCAACGTCCATGGTGAACATCCAGTCAGCGATAAAGAAGTTGAGTGGTTGCATGGATGAGATGGAGGAAAGGGGGATTTCGATAAGACCCGTCTGCGAATCCAGCTTCGCTCCTGGGATTGCATCCAAGTATGCGGAAAAGAAGTTATCTGCGAGGAGGACCTCTGAAGGACACGACATTCGCGTCAGATCTAGTGAGTGACCATGTAAGAAGAGTGTGGAAGGAAACTTACGCGTGGTACCGGTGTCGACGATCCCAGCAGTGGAAGTGGGTATGATTGTATAGGTGCCGTATGTAGACAAAGTGACGTTGATGCCCCAGTAGTACGCAGCTGGATATGTCTCCGTCACAGGAACATACGTCAGCTCGCCCTCGCACTGTACATGACGCATATAAGTCATTTAAACACCAAGTTGACAACAATCGATCCGAGAACCGCATTCATACCAAGCTTGAATCAATGCCTCCGTAAGTCAATGCACCATCTATACGTCTCAGGTTTGATGGTAAACAAGGATCAGGCGTCGAGTACTCACTTGTGTCACTGTAGTTTGTTGAAGGGGCAAAGTAAACACCAAGTACTTGGTCCTCAATAAGTCCCTGCGACACGAGGTTGTTCATGACGGTTGAAATCATTGCATTCGTATCAGGGGAGAGCGTGCCCAGTGTGAGGTCAACAGGTCCAACACCGACGATGCCATCGACACCTTGGAAATCGGCATAATAAAGTGCGTCCCCGATGGATTGGTTGGTGAGGACAAGATTGGGTGCGAGGGTTACCTGGTCAAGATCTGTTTACTGTTAATAATCAGGTGGGAATAAAGGTACGAGATCCTTACACTCTAATCCCGAAAAGTAACCGATCCCATAAGTGACGTTCACATCTTCCCCTGTGGGGATACTCGTGGACGTCCGAGCATATGGGGTGCCAGTACTGCAACAATAATCGTATGTTGCATGACTTTGATCGACCATCCACACCTACCCACAGAAAGTGTTGGAGGAGCCGGTGTCAACGACGAGGTTATAATATGTTGGTGGGTTACCGATACCGACGCTTGTCGTGTACTGGACGTACGCTAGGTTGGTCGCTGGAACAGTAGACGGTCCACTGGCTGTACGGGACTTTAGGAACGCGGCACGAGCACGGTCTGCGTCAGGAGATCCCTTGAGATACGCTCCAGTGCGTTGGAGCTTCGTCAGTGGAATGATGGTGACCGGAGAGGCAGAGGCATATATCGCGAGAAGGACGACGGAGAGTGCAGGAAATGACCTCATGTTACAGGAGGTGACTGGAGGGTACGCTGTCGGTGTCGGACATTTATAGTGCGGTAAGGTGAGTGAGAGGCGGAGACGCCCGGGACGCTGCACAAGGTGGTCAGTGAAAGTCTAGTATTTTCGTCGCATAAGTGATCGATGTCCATGTGGACACATGCGAGGGCAAATCCGATTCTCGTCGACATCCTCCGTAGAATCCGCAAGACCATGTGACGAATGCTATTTTGGGGGGCGTTTTCGTTTTCCTTCATATTGGGAAGGGAGCTACAGTCCGGCCGTGGAGCACTGCGAAGGGCTACTTTGACTTTCGTCGGCAACAAGGAGGACTAAACTGGTCAAGTCGCAGTTGGTGTATATTACACTATTCTGGTGAGCAAGAGTCTGTAGGCAAGCACACACCTGGCCAGCGGGGTCCGGATCCCAGAAACCTTCCGAATCGCCCGGCGTCGAGTTACACAGCTTTACGACGAAAAACGGGGCCGACTCGATATTATGATTATCAGCCTAGTGGTTCCCAAAGGGGCCTCTTCTGAGAATGGCTGTTTGCAGAACAGCCATTCCGGCGTCCAAGCGTCGGGGCGGAGTGATTGAAATGGTGGCAAATGCTGTGAGCCCTACATGGACCGATGCCGTGGAAAAGTAAAGCGCAGTCTCCTTTTTCACTCTTGGACGAGCACGCTCACACATACCATTCCCTCAGTATTACTGCGGACGCGTAGCCGTCACACTCCACGTCTACCATGGCGTTCTGCCATAGGGCTGCTGCATTACTATGGGCAGCGCTTGCGTTTCTGGTCTACATTGGATTTGCCACAGCGCAAGAGCCAGAAGTCAGTGTGACCCACTTCGACAACTTGCCAGGCAGATTGTTCTTCTTTGAAGACACACAGGTGCGTGCGTGTTCATGCATATCTGGCCTAGAATAACGTTGCCTTTCACTGCAGAGTGTCGTCTACCACGACATAGTTTCTGGAGATCTTCATGTGTCACAGGACGAGGGCAAGTCCTGGGCTAGGGCAGAGGATATCGTGGGTGACACAGTGTCTATGGTTATACCACATCCTTTCGATAACAGTTATGTAAGTAACACATCCTAGTGACTCTTCATGAATCCCATCGCCACACTACTTCGCCCAGGCATTCGCATTGACGGATGGAAGGATTCATTACCGCACCAACGATCGTGGCAAGACTTGGCGCTCCTTCGAAGTTCCCGCTCCTCTCAGCTACACATCAAACCCACTTTCTTTCCACTCTGACAAATGGGATCACATACTGTACCAGGGAACTGTCTGTGAACGAGTGAACTGGAACAATGTCTGCACTGATGTGGCGAGTATCTGCACATCTCTCTCTTCTTCCACGCCTCTTAATCCTTCTTTAGACGTATTATACCACCGATGGATTTTCTTCGCCACCGACAGAACTCTTAAAAGACACCTCAACCTGTCAGTTCGCGCACAGTTCCAAGGACTTCAAGCACAGTGCTCATGAGAACTTGATATACTGTGTCGCATACGAATCCTCTAGCTTCGGAACATTCCACTCACTCTCATCTTCCCGACTCTACTCCTCTTCTGACTTTTTCCAAACTGTCGACATCGAAGACCTCGGAATTGGAAAGAATGCCAAGGGTGTCGTAGCATTTGCGATCGTATCCAAGTTCGCGGTTGTTGCACTAAAGGACATGGCGTCTGGCAGCGACGGTGACATGCAGTTGTATGTGACGGTGGATACAAAGGAGTGGGCCCAGGCGCAGTTTCCACACGCATCCCAAGCACGTCTACGGCAAAATGCATACACCATCGTCGAGTCGACCATCCACTCCTTAGCCGTGGACGTGATGCTCCAAGACCAGAGCACGATTGGGACACTGTTCGTAAGCAACTCGAACGGAACCTACTTTGTGGAGAGTCTTAAAGATACGAATCGCAATATGGGAGGATACGTGGACTATGAGAACGTGCGTGGGATCGGTGGAGTTGGTATTGCGAATGTTGTGTTGAACGCTTTGGACGTGGAGAGGAAGAGTGCCCCGAAGAAGCTGAGATCGATGATCACTTTCGATGACGGTAGGTTGCATAGTGGCCCTCACCTGTAATATCTCCGACTGACACTTCGGAAGGTAGCAGTTGGTCTCCCATTCGTGCACCACCGTCAGACAGCGATGGAAAGCAAATCTCATGCGACCCTTCCGACCTTGAAGAATGTTCATTACACTTGCATTCCGTCACTGACCCCCACAACTTTGGACCCATCTTCTCTTCCACTGCTCCAGGCCTTGTGATGGGTGTCGGCTCCATCGGGAAACAGCTTGCTCCTTACGAGGAGTGTGATACTTTCCTGAGTACAGATGCTGGGCTGACGTGGCGTATGGTGCGGAGGGAGGCCCATATATACGAGTTTGGAGACACAGGCAGTATCATCTTGGCCGTGAACGACGAGGAGATGACAGATACTGTGAGCTATTCTACCGATTTCGGACGTACCTGGTATGTTGGCATTATGACCTTTGTATATTCAACTGACCACGTCGGTGCGTGTCAGGAAATCGTTTACCCTTGGTCTCAGTGTACGCGCCAGAGCGCTCACCACCGTCAGTGATGCGACATCCCAAAAGTTCATTCTCCTTGCCCAGCTCTCGCGAAAGGATCAAAGGGAAGGCGACGGTCGCTATGCTGTGATATATCTCGATTTTGCTGGCACCCGATCTCGAAAGTGTGACGAGGCGGACTTTGAGAAATGGTATGCGCGTTCGAAGCCTGACGTGGAGTGTTTGATGGGCGTCAAGGTGAGTCCTGCCAGGACATTCAGCGGAAAATACCTGCTGATGGAACCCTAGCAATGGTATACCCGCCGCAAAGCTGATGCAGATTGCTACGTAGGCAACAAGTTCCATGACCCTGTCGTCCACGAAGAACGATGCGTTTGCCAAGATCATGACTATGAGTGGTAGGTGGCGTTCACTAGTGACATATATGCTCATCTCGATCATGAATGATCACTCTAGTGACTACAACTTCGTTCGGAGCGGCGATGAATGTGTTCCGGCGGGGCTCGAGCGTATCCCAAGCAATGTATGCACCACAGGCAGAGGGGAGGAAAAGTACATGGGTTCGTCTGGGTATAGGTTGATAGCAGGTAATTTGTGTGAACCGGGTCAGGGTAAAAAGAAAGATGACCCTGTAGAAAAACTGTGTTCCGAAGGTACGTGTTTGTGGTTGAACGGTCGAGCGGGTGAAGTTGAAACGCCGGGTCTGTGAATATAGCTGAACCCCGCGAGGGTGAAGTCACCGACCAGATTGTAAGTCTTTAGGCTGTGT